>CACVCL010018778.1:0-121458 GCA_902729485.2 Mus minutoides | reverse complement strand
AAGGAGGGCTTGGGAGAGAAGGCTTCCATTTCCCTCACCACCAGGAAGATTCTAAGCTTGCTTTCCTTGTTCTGCCTAGCATTTAAGAATAGGAGTATGCCTTTTAATTTAGCAAACATTCTTTAACCAAAGCAGTCTGCCAGGTGCTGTGAGGGCTGTCAGATTTTAAAAGGCATGCCCATGCCTTTAAAGGGTCTGCCGTCTTCTGACAGAAGGCAAGGACTGTAATAGTAGGACAGCATTAACCAAGGCTCATGAAGTTAGTTCTCTCACCAAGAGCAGCTATGGCAAAAAGGGACTTAATTGGTTCAGACACAGCTTGAACTAGGTAGGGCTTAATTAGTGTTCCCAGGTGCCATCAGCTGTCACCTTTGTTAGGCTGGTTCCTCTGGTTGCATATTCTGTGAGTTCACAGAGCAGGATGTCCCTTTCAGAAGCCCAACAAAGGGTCCATTGCTTTTGACTGCTTCTAGCCACTGGGCCCTCTCTGAGTCAGTCAGTAATGGTCAGAGAGTAAGATGCATTGACAGCTTACACATCTGGAACCTGAGCTGGGTGGTGCCGGCTTCATCTATAACACACTGGCCAAGAGCTGGTTGGGGTGGGGAAAATAGTTCTGTAGCAGTCTTAGGGGTTCTAGAACTCTTCGAATGGAATATTTGTGCTGGTAAGACCAGCAATCTACCAGATATCGCCACAAAATAGTGATAAAAGATTTGAGCTGAGACTGCTGGCTAATATCTAAATTCTGATGAAGATATGCAAAGAAACCATACCATTTGGAGAGTAGAATCCAGTGCATAAGATCTGTTGACTTGGGTGCTCACTTCGGCAGCACATATACTAAAATTGGAATGATACAGAGAAGATTAGCATGGCCCCTGTGCAAGGATGACACGCAAATTCGTGAAGTGTTCCATATTTTTCCAAATCGTGTTCAATAATAAATCTTGCATCAAGTTAAAAAAAAAAAAAAAAAAAAGATCTGTTGACTTGGGCTGGAGGATGACTCAGGGGTTAATCAGGGGTTAAGAGTACTGGATGCTCTTCTAGAGGTTCTCAGTTCAATTCCCAGCAACCACATGGTGGCTCACAACCATTTGTAAAAGGGACTCACTCTGTAGACCAGGCTAGCCTTGAACTCAGAGTTCTACCTGCCTCTTGTAAAGGGATCTGATGCCCTCTTCTGTTGTGTCTGAAGACAGCTACAGTGTACTCATACACATAAAATAAATAAATAAATCTTTTTTAAACAAAAGATTATTTTAAAAAAATCCATTGACTCTAGACACCACCAAACCCAGTTTTGAGTCCTGACTCTGTCACAGCTTGGTCATTTCTCTTTGATATCTTTATTGGAAAAACAGGAATAAAAATGAGGACTTACAAAGACTTATTTATTTATTTATCTGAGATAGGACATCATTTCTCAGGTAACCTGGAGCTAGCTATATAGCTGAAGAGGACCTTGAACTCCTGATTTTCCTGCCTCTAATTCATTAGTGTGGTGATCACAGGCATCTGCCCCCACTCCCAGTTTATAGGGAGCTGGGGATGGAACCCAGGCCTTCCTGAGAGCTAGGCAGTCACTGAGCCATATCTCTAGCCTTTTCTTTGTTTGTTGAGATGGGGCCTCCATGCTAGCCCGAGCTGACATTGAACACTCTGTGTAATCAAACACAATTTTGGGAATGGAGAGATGCCTCAGAAAGTAAAGGCACATGCACTGAGCATAATGATCTGAGTTCAGTTCAGAGCCCAGATGGTCAGAGAAGTGACTTCTGCATGTGCGTCGTGGCACCTGTGTGTCCACATACATACATTTATACATACACACACATACATACATATACATACATACATACACACACACATATATACACATACAATGTAAATACATGCTCATATACATACATATGTATACACACATATTCACATATGATGTAAATAAATTAAAAGTGTAAAAAAATTACCAAAGATGGCAAACTCCTGATCCTCTTGTCTCTGCCTCTCAAATGCTAAAATTATGGTGAGTTTTATTTTATTTATTTTTTTTTACTTAGTTTTTGAGACAGGGTTTCTCTGCATAGCCCTGGCTGTCCTAGAACTTGCTCTGTAAACCAGACTGGTCTCAAACTCACAGAGATCCATCTGTCTCTGCCTCCCAAGTTGGGATTAAAGTTGTGTGCTACCACTGCCTGGCCGGTTGTTTTAATTTTTATATTTTTTGGAAGATATGTTTTGAATCATGTGTATGTGTTCGAGTGCCCGTGGAGACCAAGAGAGGGTGTTGATCCCTGGAGCTAGAGTTACAGGTGGTTGTTAGCTGCCCAGTGTGGATGCTAGGAAGCGAACTCTGGTCCTCTGGAAGAGCAGAAGTGTCCTCAACCACTGGGATGCCCCTCCATCCCTCATTCATTCATTCATTCATTCATTCATTTATAGGCAAGGTCTCATTCTATATTCCACATTGGCCCAGAACTCCTGATCCAAGTTCTCAGCCTCCTGAGTACAAGTATCACTGGTGTATACCACCTTACCTGCTTCCCTCAAAGGATTTAAAGTTGGGGAGAGAATCCATGTAAAACATCAACTACTGTGCCCACATGAAATTATCTGGCCTTTCTTTCTTTCTTTCTTTCTTTCTTTCTTTCTTTCTTTCTTTCTTTCTTTCTTTCTTTCTGTCTTTCTGTCTTTCTTTCTTTCTTCCTTCCCTCCCTCCCTCCCTCCCTCCCCCTCTCTCTTTTTTCTTCCTTCCTTCCTTCCTTCCTTCCTTCCTTCCTTCCTTCCTTCCTTCCCTCCCTCCCTCCCTCTTCTTTCTTTCTTTCTTTCTTTCTTTCTTTCTTTCTTTCTTTCTTTCTTTCTTTCTTTCTTTCATGTATGAGTACATTGTTGCTGTCTTCAGATACATCAAAAGAGCCTCTGATCCCATTACAGATAGTTGTGAGCCACCAGGTAGTTGCTGGGAATTGAACTCAGGATCTCTCGAAGAGCAGTCAATGCTCTTAACCACTGAGCCATCTCTCCAGCCCACTCTTTGTTCTTTTTATCCTTTAAACCAGTTCTTCAAAACAGCCTACATCATGAAAACACCGTTGGTCCAGTAATTTGGTTTTTGTTTTGTTTTGTTTTTTTGTTTTTTGCTTTTTCTTTTTCTTTTTTTTTTTTTTTTTTGGTTTTTTTGAGACAGGGTTTCTCTGTGTGCCCTGGCTGTCCTGGAACTCACTTTGTAGACCAGGCTGGCCTCGAACTCAGAAATCCGCCTGCCTCTGCCTCCCGAGTGCTGGGATTAAAGGCGTGCGCCACCACGCCCGGGCCCGGCTGGTTTTTTTGTTTTAAAACATGTTTTTAGATTTACTCATTTTACTTTATGTGAGTGTTTTGCCTGAATGTGTATGAACGTGAGTGCCTAGGGTCTATTTAGGTCAGTAAAGTTATTGGATCCTTTGGAACTGGAGTTAAGGATAGTAGTGATTTACTATGTGGGTGCTCGGAACTGAAACCAGATTATTTGCAAGAGCAACAAAGTGTTCTTAATCAACTCTGCAGCCGGAACCAGTGCTTTGACATATAATAGATGATAATATATAAACTTCTAGAAGCCAGGGCTGTAGATCAGTTGGTAGAGTGCTTGCCTTGCACACAGGAAGCCTAGGTTGAGGCTCACTGGGGGATGGTGAGCCACCACTACCATCCCAGGAGTTCCATGCCAGCCTGGGCTACATAGAAAATTCCAGGGCAGAAAATCAAAACAAAATATGAACAGCCTATTGTAAAGTTGGAATTCTCGAATTAACGTAAATAAAACTCTTGGCAGAGCTCCAGGCCCCCCCCCCCCCCAGAGCAGCAGCGACTGGTGGAGAAATGGAGGCACAGTCCTACTGCGCCAAGCTCTTGGGGGAGTTGAATGAGCAGCGGAAACGAGACTTTTTCTGTGACTGCAGCATCATCGTGGAAGGGCGCATCTTCAAAGCCCACAGGAACATTCTGTTCGCTAACAGTGGCTACTTCCGTGCCCTACTCCTTCACTACATCCAGGACAGCGGGCGGCACAGCACAGCTTCACTGGACATCGTCACCTCTGACGCCTTCTCCACCATTCTAGACTTCCTCTACTCTGGGAAGTTGGATCTGTGTGGTGAGAACGTGATTGAAGTCATGTCAGCTGCCAGCTACCTGCAGATGAATGAGGTGGTCAACTTCTGTAAGACCTACATCAGGTCGTCTCTGGACATCTGCAGAAAGATGGAGAAGGAGGCCGCTGTGGCTGCTGCAATGGCGGCGGCTGCCGCGGCTGCGGCGGCAGCTGCAGCTCATCAGATAGACAGTGAAAATCCAAGTTCAGGACTGGCGGGGACTTCCTGTGGCACCAAGAGCTTTGTCTCCTCCCCAGTAGATGGAGAAGGGAGTCTAGATTGTACAAGATCATCTCCTTGTGACGACTGCCATCCCTTGGAGCTGGTGGCGAAGGATATCCAGGGCTCTGGGGTCTCCGACAGTGACCTTTGTATTGTGCCCAGACGGGTTGAACCTAAGGTGGAATTTGATGTTGCCAGAGAGGAGGTGGAGGCTGACGAACAGCTCCAGCAATATGCCGCCCCACTGGCCAATATGGAGGAAGGCCTGCCCAGTAACCAAGCCTTGGATCTGACCTACAGCAGCTACCACGTGAAGCAGTTCCTGGAGGCTCTCCTGCGCAACGGTGCTGTCCAGAGCAAAGATGACTTGGATTGTCACTCTTCTCGTGGCTTGGAAGGAAGACTGGAAGGTCCAGGAGTGGCCATGAGTTCGGTGATGGACGTTCAGAACGACTGGTATAGAGAGGACTCAGGTGAGTTCGGTTGCAAGCATCTCTCTGTCAGCATTTAGTGCGTTCTGTGCCTGTATTCACCCCTCATTGCGATCCTCGCCGCTATCATGCCACCGCTGCTACTGCTATCCATTGCTGCTGCCACCACCACTACTGATAGTTATTAATTAAGCTCTTGTTGTATATAGAACCTTGTTTTCCGTGTGTGCGTGCACATGGACACCAGAGGACTGTATCAGATGTTGCACCTCAAGAGATATCCACTTTGTTTTTTCTTTTTGTAATTAGATTATCTTACTTTGTTTCACAGGAAGTTTTGCCTGCGTGTGAGTCTGTACGTCATATGTATGCAGAGGCCGGAGGAGGGCATTGGCTCTCCTAGGTCAGGAGTTACTAATGGCTCTGAGCTGCCGTGTGCATGTTGGGAACAGAACCCAGGTCCTTTAAAGAGCAAGTGGTGCTCCAAGCTGTTCATCTATCTCTCGAGTCCCTGCCTTGTTTGTTTTTTTGAGGTGGGGTCTCTCATTAGCCTAGGGCTTGCTAATTTTGCTTAGCCTGGCTGGCCAGTGGCCCTGGACCTCCAGGGATTCAACTATCTCCATGTTTTCCATTGCTGGGATTATAGGTATGTTGTGTAGCCATGCCTAGCTTTTCACAGGTGCTTGGGTAAAATCAGGTCCCTGCTGGGCAGCAGGAGCAGTGCATGCCTTTAATCCCAGCACTCAGGAGACAGACTCTGTGACTCGGAGGCCAGCAAAACCCTGTGTTGAAAAAAAACACAACAAATGAGGTCCTGACGTTTGCCCTGCCGACACGTCACTGACTGAGTCCTTTGCCAGGCTCTTCTTTGTGTATCTCTGTGTTGCCTATACAGGGTGTGGTCCATCAGGGGTTGGTTCTAAGACTCCCTTTAGATGATAAAATCCACTGATTAAGCAAGTCCTCTCTGTAAGCTGATACTGTCTAGTGTGGAGGCATGCGCCCTGCATCACAGCACGCCGAAGGAAGAGGCAAGCAGATCTCTGTGAGTTCAAGCCCACCCTGGTCTACATAGGAAATTCCAGGCCAAAAAGGCTATTTAGTGACATACTGCCTTAAAAACTAAAACAAACAAACAAACAAGTGGTTGGAGAGATGGCTCAGCAGTTAATAGCATTGGCTCCTTTTGCAAAGGACCCAGGTTTAGTTTCTGTTCACAGTGGCTTACAAACTCTCTGTAACTGTAGTTCCAGAGGATCCGACACCCTCTTCTGACTTCCACAGGCAGTGCATGCATGTGGCGCACATACATGTAGGTAAAACATCCATGCATATAAAATAAAAAAAAATTGAAGGCCGGGCGTGGTGGCGCACGCCTTTAATCCCAGCACTCGGGAGGCAGAGGCAGGTGGATTTCTGAGTTCGAGGCCAGCCTGGTCTACAAAGTGAGTTCCAGGACAGCCAGGGCTATACAGAGAAACCCTGTCTCGAAAAACCAAAAAAAAAAAAAAAAAAAAGAAATACATAAAATGATAGTGTTTGTTACCAATGTTCTATGTTCTTTAAATTCATCCCTCAGATATTTATAATCCCTGACAGGATGTCAGGCTATGTAAGGAGTTGCTAATGTTCAGGGGGAAAAGGACAAGAGAAAAAGTCCTGCAGGCCATGGTAGGTCATGCCGTGATCCCAGCACTCGAGGGATAGGGATCCGAATTCAAGACTTTGGTGCGTAGTGAGTTTGAGGCCAGCCTGACCTGCAGGAGACCCTCCTGCTGTCCTTCCAAAATCAAACAAATAGAAACTCTTCCAAAGTTTGTATCTATAAAACATTTCTCTCTGAATTACCTACGTGGATTCTTCAGTGCCTAGGAGTCCTACACTAGGATCCTATACGTGTGGTTGATAATAACAGGAAGGTCTAGGATGGGCATTGGCTTATTTTAGTAATGCAGATGACAGCCACTGGGATGCCTTGGTGGTAAGAAGGCTTGTCATTTCTGCCTGACAACCTGAGCTTGGCAAACCCTGGTACCCACAGTGAAAGAAGAGAACCAGTTCCCAAAGGGTGTCCTCTGACCTGCACATGTGGACGGTAGCTCTTACACATGTGGACGTGTGTTCACACAAACATCATGAACATACAGTAACAGTAATGATAGTAAATAACACATTTAAAAATCTTTCAGGTGAAGATGGTACACATTAAGTTTGAATACTTAAACAGTAAAAAAAAAGAAAACAAAAGGACCGACTGAGAAAGAAAACAAAAGGACTGACTGAGAAAGAAACGTTTATTTGTGTTGTTACTCTAGAAGTTATATGAGAGTTTTAAGAAAAATCCCTTGGCTCATGGAGAAAGGGGCTAAAGGTGCCCGTGTGGCATCATCCTGTAGTGCCAGGAATGCCTAATGAGGGGGTGCTGCCACTTGAGAGCCTGGGCCCAATGGGAAGAGCATGCCTTGCTGACTGTAAGATCAAGGAAGGCCACTTTCTAATAGTGGCTTTCCTGGTCTGAGACTATAAGTTCCCAGTTGGGGAGGTGGGCCAGATAGTTTTCATGGGTTCCTAGAAATTAGAGGGGCACCTCAACACGTTGGACACAGTCTTGGTAGTTTAGACGGCCCCCTTAGTTTTGGAAGTAGCTCTCCTGATCTTAGAGTTCCTGGCATTTGAGTGGGTGTCTGGCCTCTGGACCTGGGCCGTATTGGTGTTCTACCGACTTCAGAGTCAGTTCCTGAAAACCAGTGCCTGTGATAATTAAAGTGAAAAAGTGCCTTCCCCTGAGCCCTTCAGTGAAATTTTAGGTTTCTTTTAGAGGTACAAGAAACCCTAGGCTCATCACGTTTAAACTATAAACGTCCTAGAGCACACACAAGTTTACTATGCCTTATGACACTTGGACTCCCACCTATCTCTCCGTCTATTCCCAGATAAACTACTTAATATTTAAAGAATCTTGGATCGCTAGGCACTGTGTCCAAATAGTACAACCAACTGGAGACCAAGGGCTCAAACACATGAGTCCATGGGGATCATTTCTCATTCAAACCAACACATCACTGGAGCCCCACGTTTGGGATAAAGCCCCATTGCTGTTATTGGCTTTAGTGATGGGCCTGTAGGTACAAGATATTGAAGGCTGGTATATTGGGTATCACAATGTTTCTATGATAAGCATGTCTGGGTTGGTTTCCCAGTATTTCCAAGTGAGACTCTCTATATCGTTTCAGTTGCATATAGATTGGTCTTCATAACACAGAATGTTGACTGGCTGTTTACAGCTCACACCAGGATGAATCACGCCAGGTGTTACAGGGGAGCCGTGTACAGGGAAGACAAAAATAATTTGGGTATATTACAAAATGTTTGTCAAACTCACAGAACATGCTGGGGCTGGAGAGATGGCTCAGAGGTTAAGAGCTCTGGCTGTTCTTCCAGAGGACCCAACTTCGGTCCTGGAACATTTATTTATGTCAGGTGTCTCATAACTTCATCTCTAAGGAGACACCTTCTGCCCCCCATGGGTATCCATAGACACCTGGCGTTAATACACAGACCTACCCATTTACATGAATAAAAATTAAATGAACAAAAATCTTAATAGCAAAATACTCTCATGGGCTGGAGAGATGTCCCAGCTATTAAAGCCTGATGCTCATGACCAGAAACTAAGCTGGGTGGGTGGGGATGAGACTTAGTGAAAGAGCCTTTGGGCATCACAGTCAAGGCCCGGGGTCAATGTCTTCGCAGGGGAAGGGAGCGGGGAAAGCCCACTTAGTTGGCTTGACCTTTGATCTTTTAGAAGCCAAAGTGGGACTTGTACTGGTCAGTCTTGTAGCTTACTAGCAGGTGCAGTTGGTCTCCCTCTGTGTCTGGGATGAAGGTGTTTCCCATTCCCACCCGGAAAGGTGGCTGTGGTTGTCCCCGTTGACAGTTGATGGCGTCTGTTGTTTCCTCAGGTGACGTGCTGGTGGTGCCTATCAAGCTGCACAGGTGTCCTTTCTGCCCTTACACTGCCAAGCAGAAGGGCATCCTCAAGCGACACATCCGCTCCCACACTGGCGAACGGCCGTACCCCTGCGAGACCTGTGGCAAGCGGTTCACGCGACAGGAGCACCTTCGGAGTCACGCCCTGAGTGTGAGTGTCAGGGACGTCACTGTAAGGGCTGTGCCTGTCTCCTAATGTGAGGGTGGGCCTGTCTGCTGTCTGTCATTGCGCTGTCATCTAGAGATTTTGTTGTTGTTGTTTTAGAGAAGTTTGTGAAGTTTTCTCTTACCGGGTAAAAGCCAGGCTGGTAGCAGTTAGAAAGTTAACACTGGTGTGCGAACACGCTAGTTTTCTTTTTTTTTTTTAAATTTTTTAAAATTTTTACTTTTTTAGATTTATTTATTTATTTATTATATGTAAGTACACTGTAGCTGTCTTCAGACACTCCAGAAGAGGGCGCCAGATCTCGTTACGGATGGTTGTGAGCCACCATGTGGATGCTGGGATTTGAACTTATCACCTTCAGAAGAGCAGTCGGGTGCTCTTAACCGCTGAGCCATCTCACCAGCCCCCGGCTAGTTTTCTAAGAGGCTTAGCTTTTGTTCAAGGATGGCTGTCATGAGGCCAGAACTGGCAGGGCCAGCACTCTGGGGGTCTCTTCCCCGGATAAGGATGTAGAGTAAGCTGTATCCCCACTTTCCCACCAGAACTGGCGCCCTGAGGGAGGAGAGCAACTTGCTTCCGTCTGCACGGCAAGTACTGCTAACTGCTAAGTCATCTCTCAAGCCTTTTCTGTGACCTTTACGGTGTCCTCTTGTGCTGACAGGTCCACAGATCCAGCCGTCCAATTATCTGCAAAGGCTGTCGACGAACCTTTACGAGCCACCTGTCCCAAGGCCTGCGGCGCTTCGGGCTGTGTGACAGTTGCACCTGTGTCACAGACCCCCACGATGACGACGACGACCTGATGCCTGTCAACCTTAGCCTGGTGGAGGCTTCTTCTGAAAGCCACGAGAAGAGTGACACAGACGACTGGCCCATCTACATAGAGTCTGGTGAGGAGAATGACCCAACTACGGAGGATTCTGATGACAAGCCGCTCGTTCGGCCCAACTTACCAGCTCCAGAGGCTCTTACGTAGCAGTGACTCGGTGGGCGGGTTTTAAGTGTTGTGGTTTGTTCTACGGTGAAAGCTACCATTTGTCAAGTTTTGTGAGACTTGGGAATCATCTCCCCACAATGTTGTTACACTTGGATTTTTTTTGTTAGACGGAGGCTGGATATTGTGACTCAAAAGACTGATGACATTTTAGCATGGAGTCTGAGAGTTTTGTTGGCCTCTCCTTGGTTCTGACTGAATGGAGGTTGCACCCTGAAACGTCCTAATTTTCCTGCTGAGAAGCTGATCTCTGGGCTGGAGGAAGATAAGAAAACCTCCCTGCTTAGCACTTTGCCGGTCTTTTATGTTCTTACATTATTACTGTCTTCTGAAGAGGTCACAAGAGTATGTTGTCAGAACCTCAGTCTTTCCCCTGCCAGGCTTCTCGAGACAAATTCCACATTTAATTTTCTGGGAATGTGCTTGGATAAAAAGCAGGCAGGGCTAATTACGTGGTCATAAAAGGTACTCCCTAAATCTAAGACTGTATGCCTAAAGGCTGGAAGAAGCTTTATGCAGACACTGACACAAATTGCAAGTTTATTCTGGGCCCCTTGCTTGCCCACCTGGATTGAGTTAAATGAGCCCCCAGAAGAACCAGTGGGCCAGGGCAGAGTACTGTCCCTGTCTAGTCTGCTATTTGACAATTCCATACACACAAATCCCCTATTCTCAGATTATAAAGCAAGGCGTTTGGGCAAAAATCAAAAGGCTTCTTAGTCATTCCCCAGACATGCAACCTGGACATGTGTACCCTCGTGACATTCCTGGACCTGCGTGTCCCGCTGGCATCCTGCCACCTAGTTTATGCCCAGACTTGAACTGCAGGGAAGACGTGCATGCCTAGCTAACATTCAGGATTTAGAAGACCATCTAGAAGGAAGAAGCTGGGTAGAACAGGTTTCAAGCCAATCTGCTTTTCACCCTCTCTGCAGCCAGGTCAAAACTGTAGCAAAGCAAGTCGAGTGTCTCTAAAGTATCAAAGGACAGGAAAGGCCATGAATGAATGGTGCACTAGAAGGTAGTTCGAAGACTTCTCTTAAAAGCATCTGAAGTGGACTTTAAAGAAATCCCTTGTCTTCCCTTACTTTTAACACAGTTTCAAACAGCAATGAGAATCATTTACAAACTGACTTGTATGTATTGTCTTGTCATTAAAGAGTTGAAGCTTTTGTTTGTTTGCTTGTATTTTGAGATAAGGTTTCTCTGGGGAGCCTTGGTTGCTGTAGAACCCGCTATGTAGACCGGGCTGGCCCCAAACTCCTGAAGTTCTAACTGCCTCTGCCTCTCAAGGGCTGGGATTAAAGGCGTGCACCGCCTCACCTGGCAGGACTTGGGTTACAGCTCATTGTCTGTCATTAGGAAGGCTCTGGCTCCAATATCTAGTACTGCGATAAATGAATACCTAATTCTGTGTTGTCTACGAGAAAAAAAAGCCATTTCTTAAAAGAAGAAGGAGAAGAAGAAGGAGGAGGAGGAGGAGGAGGAGGAGGAAGAGAAGAAGAAGAAGAAGAAGAAGAAGAAGAAGAAGAACAAGAACAAGAACAAGAACAAGAACAAGAACAAGAACAAGAACAAGAACAAGAACAAGAAGAAAGCAGCAAAGGGGTTGGAGAGGTGGCTCAATGGTTAAGAGCACTGGCTGCTCTTCCAGAGGACCTGGGTTCAATTCCCAGCACCCACATGGCAGCTCACAAATGTCTCTAACTCCAGTTCCAGGAGATCTGACACCCTCACACCAATGCATGTAAAATACAATAAAATAAATTATTTAAAAATTGTCAACTTTATAAAAAAGAAAGGAAGAAGGAAAGAAGGGAGAGGGGGAGAGAGAGAGAAAGAGAGAGAGAGAGAGAGAGAGAGAGAGAGACCGAGACCTTTTAGCTGGCATTGGTTTCCTCAGTCGTAGGTGTTATCCCCTGGGCCTTGTCATGCCATACTTACTTACTTACTTAGTCCCCACCGTGGATGGAAAGGTATTTCAATTGTACTTTAACAGAGTGCTAGGACCATACCTGAGACTCTGATGACACTTACAGTACTGTGATGCCCATGTTCTGTTGGGCTTTGTTTCCTTGAACAAGGCATGCATGGGCCATCTGAGGTGTGGTAACCTAGAGAACCACATCATAGAAAGACTGATACCACAGGCCTAAGTGGCATATGCCTTTATTAATCCCCACACTTGGGAGACAGAGGCAGGCAGATCTCTGTGAGTTCAAGGCCAGCCTAGTCTGTACAGAGTTCCCTGTCAGTCGTTGATACACAGTCTCTGCCTCAAAAAAGAAAAAGGAAACAAACAAACAAAAAAGAAACAAAAACAAAGAAAAAGTTTTTAAGTAAATCAAAGTATTGAAAATTTTTTAAGTCGGTCTTTTTTTGTAAGCCATGTGTTATTCGAAAAGAGAAAATGACCAAATAGCTGGATGGAAGGGTGAGTGTCTTTAATCCCAGCACTTCAGAGGCACACTTAGGAGGAGCTCTGAGTTCGAGGCCAGCCTGGTGTACAAAGTGAGTTCTAGGACATCTGGGGCTACATAGAAGTCTATCTCCAGAGAGAGAGAGAGAGAGAGAGAGAGAGAGAGAGAGAGAGAGAGAGAGAGAGAGAGAGAGAGAGAGAGAGAGAGAGAGAGAGAGAGAGAGAGAGAGAAAAGACTAAATAAGGCCAGCCTGGTCTACAAAGTGAGCTCCAGGACAGCCAGGTCTATACAGAGAAACCCTGTCTTGAAAAACCAAACCAAACCAAAAGAAAACAAAAACACAAAGAATAAGGGACTGGAGAGTTCAGTCAGTGGTTAAGAGCACGGACTGCTCAACTAGAGGTCCTGAGTTCAATTCCCAGCAACCACATGGTGGCTCACAACCATCTGTAACAGGATCTGATGCCCTCTTCTGGTGTGTCTGAAGACAGCTACAGTTTATTCATATACATAAAATAAATCTAAAAAGAAAAAAAAATCAAAGAATAAACACCTTAGAGGAAAACCTAATACTATTAATCTGCTAAAGGAACATAGCAATAAAATGACTCCTAGTGACATCGCTCTGTACCAATAAATGAGCTCCTAACTCAGTCCTCCTCAGAAGAGCTTCTTGTGGTAGTCTAACAGAGACTTACAACTGGACAATGTGAGGGGAGTGAGAGATTTTGGAGCACTCAATCCCAAATGGGATGTCTTCATTAAAACCTCCATGTGCCCTGCAAGTCTTGGGGATGGAAGGTGAGGTAGAAAGACTGAGGGACCCAGGTGATGGATGAGTCTGAGGAGACAGCGTCTTCCAGAGGAACAGGACTGATGTACATAAGAACTCACAGAGATGGTGGCAGCACCCACAGGGCCTGCCCAGGTTCAAGTTAATCAGATAACAGCACTGAAAGAGACAAGTGGACACAGGCTTCCATCTCTAAGCAAGACACTATCTGAAACAGTTCTGCTGGCAAAGAAAAATCAGTTTTCTTTAGTGGAGTCTCCTTGGGTATATTACCACAGCTTAGGGCAGGCCCCTGCCCCAGGAGCAGCTGGCCACTGGTAGTTTTGTACACATTTTGTCTCATTTTGTTTTGTTTGGGCATTTTTTTTCCTGTTACTCTCTTGTTTGTTTTATTTATTTATTTTTTATTTCCTTTTTTTTCTTCTTCTTTTTTTTCTTTCTTTCTTTTTAGACAGGATCTGTCTACACAGCCTTGGCTGTCCTGGAACTCACTATGTAGACCTGGCTGGCCTCGAACTCAGAGAGCTCTGCCTGCCTTGGCTTCTGCTTGGGCCTCCTGAGTGCTGGGATTAAAGGCGTGCACCACAACTGCCTGGCAGAGTGCTGGGATTAAAAGCAAATTCCAGCAGGCCCGGCCCCATTTTGTGGGAGGTTTTTGCCTTCTTGGTATGTTTCTTGTTTTGCTTTATTTTGATTTTTTGATTTTTCTGTTTGTTTATTTCAAGAGAGAGGCCAGAAAGAACGGAAAGTTGGTGGTAGGGAAGTGGGGAGGAATTTGAGGAGCTGGATGAGGAGAAAACACAGCCAGTGAAACAATTAAATAAAAGCAATTCTTTTTTTTTTTTTTTTTTTTTTTTTTTTTTTTTTTTTTTTTTTTTTTTTTGGGTTTTTCGAGACAGGGTTTCTCTGTATAGCCCTGGCTGTCCTGGAACTCACTTTGTAGACCAGGCTGGCCTCGAACTCAGAAATTCGCCTGCCTCTGCCTCCCGAGTGCTGGGATTAAAGGCGTGCGCCACCACGTCCGGCTAATAAAAGCAATTCTTTAAGGAATATGTCACGAGGCTGGGGAGATGGATCAGCGGTTAAGAGGATCTGGTTAGATTCACAGGATCCACATGGTGGCTCACAGCTATCAGTCATTCCCATTCGAGGGGGTCCATCCCTCTTCTGATGTCTGTGAGCACCAGGCACACAGATATCCAGAAAGGCAAAACACTGCACACATAAAATAAAAGGGCTGGAGAGATGGCTCAGGGGTTAAGAGCACTGGCTGCTCTTCCCGAGGTCCTGAGTTCAAATCCCAGCAACCACATGGTGGCTCACAACCATCTGTAATGGGATCTGATGCCCTCTTCTGTTGTGTCAAGGGAATGATAGTGTACATATACATAAAATAAATCATATACATGTGAAAAATATATATAAAATAAATTTTTAAAAAAAGAGCACTCTCTGTTCTTCCAAAGGTTCTGTATTCAATTCCCAGAACCTATATGGCAGCTCGCAACTGTCTGATACCATCTTCTGGTATGCAGACAAAGCACCCATTCATATTACATATATAAATATATGGTTAGAATACATAAATCTTTTCTTTAATGTCATGTATCAGGGGGTCTAGAGGGGTGGCTCATTGGCTATTGTGGTTTGAAGGGAACCTGTGCTCACCCAGTAGCCAGAAAACACTATGGTCCGCAGACGGTGTCATGGAGTATGTGAGTCCCCTTGCCTGCTACAGTTGCTATGGACATAACAGTAGTGAGGGGAGCTCGTTATTTATTCAACAGTCACCCAACAATTATTTATGAAGTTGTTACTGTAGGCCAGGCTCTGGCTTTTTAGTGAGCCATCACAGCCTTGCTTTTAAGGACTTTGCTGTCAGGGAGAAAAGAATTAGAGCAATTCTGGGTGACCGCCAGGGGCTCTGAGGACGTGCAGGTGGGAGCCCTCACCCAGGCGTCCAGCCTCAGCAAAGGCTTTCCTGTCTATACTGCTTTTACTGAGACCCCTTCTGGTGATCTTCTGCTTATAAGCCCTTTAAGTCATTTCTGAAACTTCTAGCCTTTCCTGACCATGGTGGCTCTGGGCACGGGCAGTGTTTGGATCATTTGTTTTGTTTAGATGTATAAACATGAACTACACACTTCAGGGCTAGAGATGCGGCTTGGTGGTTAGCATGGTCCTTAGCACCCCCTATTCCAGATGTTGTGGCACTTGGGAGGTGGAGGCAGGGAGGATGGCTCAGGAGTTCAAGGTCATCTTCAGCTGCGTTTAGTTTCAAACACTGCAGCACCGCAGGACTCCAGACGTATCCGGTTAAGAGCACAGACTGCTCTTCCAGAGGTCCTGAGTTCAATCCCCAGCAACCACATGGTGGCTCACAACCATCTGTAATGGGATCTGATGCCCTCTTCTGGTGTGTCTGAAGACAGCTACAGTGTACTCATATACATAGAATAAGTAAATATTAAATAACAACAAAGACCCATCAGCATCTACACAGGAAACTGTTAAAAGACTATAGTAAAAATCATTTATTGTTAAAAGAAAATAATTTGTCAATTAAAATTAAATTTAAATCAACATCAAATAACTATTGTTTGGTTGGTTTTGTATGATAACAGGAAAATATTATTACTGTGACAAATTGAGAAAAGCCGGTAACCTCTGGACTGGGTCTGGCTACCCATGTGAGCTAGTTTAGTGCCTGGAAATCAGGATAATTCTACAACGGGACAGTCAAAGGATTTCAAGGTTGAGATGGACCTGAAGCAAGCTTTGCTTTGTAGAGACATGGAATGAAGTTTCTTGCTCTTCAACTCCTGGGTAAGCTCAGAAACTACGCCCTGAGATGGGTACGCTGATAAGATACAGGTCTAGGCAGGCAGAAAAGCCAGTTCATAGATAGCATTTGTTTCTGTGGTCACTGATCAGACCCAAAGGCTGCTCGGGGCTGTATGATAAAGTATGCTTGGTGTGGTCACGGCCTACATTCTTGTCATGCTTAGATAGGGAGAGCGGAAGCCACAAGTTGCATGTAGGGGAAATTAATTTAATTCCTTTGCCCTACAATAATCTATCTCAGCTTTCTCAACTCCACCACATAAACACACCAGCAAATAATGTAAATTGGAATATCTACTGTCTGTTTATTTGAGATGTGTGATGTACTTCATCTTAGTCTATTCATTTTATTTGCACAAACTTTCAGAAGTGCCAGGCAGTGGTGCCACATGCCTCTAATCCCAGCACTTGGGGGCAAAGGCAGGTAGGTCTTTGTGAGTTTGAGGCCAGAATAGTCTATAGAGTGAGTTCCAGGCCATCCAGAGCCACATACAGAAGTCCTGTTTTTAAAAAAATCATGAAAAAGCCAACAACAACAAAAACAAACAAACAAAAAACTTTCAAAAATAAAAACATTCAACGTATTCTTGAAATTCCTTTTCCCAGGGCTGAGGCTATAGCTCAGTTGGTAGGGAAGCTATAGCTCAGTTGGTAGGAAGGCTATAGGTCAGTTGGTAGTGAGGCTATAGGTCAATTGGTAGGAAGGCTATATAGCTCAGTTGGTAGGAAGGCTATAGTTTAGCTTTCATCATGGGCATGACGCCCTGGGTTTGATTCCTAGCTTCTCAGAAACTGGGAGATAGAGGCAGGAAGGTCAGAAGTTTAAGGCCATCCTTAATTATATTACATTGTGTTACATAAGTTAAGAGCATTTTTCCCTCTTCTGGTCTCTTCGGGTACTGCAGGCAGGTGGTATACACACAGCAATTCTTTTGGTTTGGTTTGGTTTGGTTTGGTTTGGTTTGGTTTGGTTTGGTTTGGTTTTTGAGACAGAGTTTCTCTGTATAGCCCTGCTGCCTTGGAACTCACTCTGTAGATCAGGCTGACCTCTAACTCTTTGAAAGGAAAGTATATTAATTGGGGCTGGTTTACAGAATACAAAACAGAGTTCTAACCAGAAGCAGTCTTCATTAAATGTTACCTCCCACCTCTTTGTCCATGGAGTTAGAAATAACTTTTTTTTTTTTTTTTTTTGGTTTTTCGAGACAGGGTTTCTCAAAAAACCAAAAAAAAAGTGAGTTCCAGGCTGTCCTGCTTGCTCTCGCTCCGGTCGGTCCCACTTGCTCAGTCCCTGCTCGCTCTGGTCCAAGGATTCATTTATTATTATTCATAAGTACACTATAGCTGACTTCAGACGCACCAGAAGATGGCTCTGACTTTAGAGTTAAGAGTAGAAGTGGGGCTGGGCATGGTGGCGCACGCCTTTAATCCTAGCACTCAGGAGGCAGAGGCAGGCGGATTTCTGAGTTCGAGGCCGGCCTGGTCTACAGAGTGAGTTCCAGGACAGCCAGGCTATACAGAGAAACCCTGTCTCGAAAAACGAAAAAAAAAAAGAGTAGAAGGGGTTACTGTAACAATTGATGCTGGTTACCTGGAGCTAAGAAATTAGCTGTGATTAAGAAGAAACTAGCTGGGGCTGGTGAGATGGCTCAGCGGGTAAGAGCACCCGACTGCTCTTCCGAAGGTGATAAGTTCAAATCCCAGCATCCACATGGTGGCTCACAACCATCTGTAACAAGATCTGGCGCCCTCTTCTGGAGTGTCTGAAGATAGCTACAGTGTACTTACATATAATAAATAAAATATATATCAAAAAAAAAAAAGAAGAAGAAACTAGCGAGGCTGGGTCAGTGGTTAAGAGCACTGACTGCTCTTCCAGAGGTCCTGAGTTCAATTACCAGCAACCACATGGTGGTTCACAACCATCTGTAATCTGATCTAATGCCCTCTTCTGGTGTGTCTGAAGACCGTGACAGTGTACTCACATACATAAAACAAATAAATAAATCTCTTAAAAAAAAAAAAAAAAAGGAGAGGGTGCTGGAGAGATGGCTCAGTGATTAAGAGCACAGACTGCTCTTTCAGAGGTCCTGAGTTCAAATCCCAGCAACCACATGGTGGCTCAAAACCATCTGTAATGGGATCCAATGCTCTCTTCTAGTGTGTTGGAAGACAGCTACAGTGTATTCATATACATAAAATAAATAAAATCTTTGAAGAAGAAGAAGAAGAAGAAGAAGAAGAAGAAGAAGAAGAAGAAGAAGAAGAAGAAGAAGAAGAAGAAGAGGAAGAAACTGGCATCACTGAGGTGAAATCTTCTGGGATGTATTTTCTGAGAGCACAAAGAAGCTGTTTTCCAGAGGTGGCCAAGGTTGTACTTCATGTTGGTAGCCAGAGTTGGTAATGAATGAGTCACCCAGATGGTACTGGTTTTGAAGGCATGAAGGGGTCATGGTGAAGATGCAGCCTCAGTTGCAGTTTATGTCCCAGGACTGAGGGGGTCATGCAAAGAAGTTGAGGCTTGGCACTGAGAAGAGAGCCTATGAGAAGTATTGGTGAGCCAGGCGTGGTAGCCCACACCTTTAATCCCAGCACTTGGGAGGCAGAGACAGGCAGATTTCTGAGTTTGAGGCCAGCCTGGTCTACAAAGTGACAGGACAGCCAGGGCTACACAGAGAAACCTGTCTCAAAACAACAACAACAACAACAACAAAACGGGGCCCGCTGAGATGGCTCAGCGGGTAAGGGCACTGACTGCTCTCCCGAAGGTCCTGAGTTCAAATCCCAGCAACCACATGGTGGCTCACAACCACCTGTCATGAGATCTGACATCCTCTTCTGGTGTGTCTGAAGTCAGCTACAGTGAACTTAAGTATAATAATAAATAAATCTTTAAAAAAAAGAGAAGTATTGGTGAAGCCTACTTGCAGTAGAAGACCCTGGTGTATTGTAAATGAATTTACCATGGGATGGTCACCAAGAACAACAAGCAGCAGTGGAGTGAGGTCACCCAGAACCTAGAGTACTTCAGAGCTGGAAGAAGTGATACTAGAAGTGATACTATTGGAAGCTTGGAGACCCCAAGATGTTAGAGACCCCAGAGCCTTGGCATACCTGTCTAGGAAAGCTGCCAACAGGGAGTGGAACCAGGCCAAGAAAAAGAATTGTGTTCAGTCAACAAAGCTGAAAGGAGTTGCATATCAGACATGTAGAGTTTGGAGTTTGCCCAGCTGATTTTCTGTCTTGCTTTGTTCCAGAGTTTCATCGCTATGACATTTTGGAATGGTAATGTCTATCCTTTGATGTTGGAAGTATGTGATCTGCTTTTTAATTTTGATTTTATAGGAGATTATAGTTAAGAGATTAAATGAATCTCAGAAGAGACTTTGAACTTTGGACTTTTAACATTGTTGAGATTGTTATAGACTGGATACTTTTGAAGTTGGAATAAATGTATTTTTCATTATGCTATGGCTAGGTATGGCCCCCATAAATTCATATGTTTGAACAAGCCTATGGGGCCCAGGCAGTAATATGTGGTGGTTTGAATATGCTCAGCCCAAGGAAGTGACACTGTTAGGGGGTGTGGCTTGTTGGAGTAGGTGTGGCCTTGCCAGAGGAAGTGTGCCACTGTGTTGCTGGGCTTTAAGGTCTCCTAGTGCTCAAGGTCCTCCCTCCCAGTGCAGTTAGTGCAGAAGGGTCAGTTTTCTCCTGACCACTTTCAGATCAGGATGTAGAACTCTTGGCTCCTCCAGCCCCACGTCTACCTGTATGATGCCATGCTTCCCACCGTGTTGATAGTTACAGAGCCTCTGAATGTGTAAGCCAGCCCCAGTTAAATGTTTGCCTTTATGAGAGTTGCCTTGGTCATGGTGTCTCTTCACAATAATGAAACCCTAACTAAGACACAATTTTTCCTCCCCTCAAAATGAGGAACTCTGGAGACTGGATTGTCTGTTATGTTCAGGCCAGGTCTGTTCCTCTGGTCTAGTGGTGTTCAGTTGTGTGCTGTTTTGCTGTGTGTGTGTGTATGTGTGTGTATACATATATATGTATAGATATATAGAGATATATGTGTACATATCTATAAGTGCACACTCTATCTATCTGTAACTAAAATCAAGAGATTGTAAAGCAATAAATGAGTGGATATAACTCATATAACCTGAAATTTACTTATTTCTGCTGTCTTAGCATTTCATCTTGTGTTTTTAAAACATATGTGCATATTTGTGTTTTAAAATGATTTCAGCAGAACAACAGTTTCAAATATTTCTCACTTAAAGTCAGGAAGTTGGTCCAGTTTCAGCAATATATTGATATAATTTACATTTTTTGAAATAGTTGAAGCTGCGTTTATTTAAGATTAGCTGGGCTTGCTGCCTGCTCTTGAGAAAAATATTTATAGCCTGAGGATTTTTTTTCAAAGATCCCACATAATAATATAGAACTGTTAATGTTAAATACTCTTTCCATCTGTCTCAGAACTCATTAGCTTCGTTTAGCATAAGAAGGAAAAAAATAAACTGTTACTTTGTCGCTAGTGGCACAGGATTAGGCCACTTCTTGCTTACTGGTTTTTGTAAATAAAGTTTTATTGCAACAAAGGCTCATCTGTTCCATTCTGTGTTGGGAATGAGTGCCAGCGTTTACATGGCGGTGGCAAAGTTCAGTGCTTTTGACAGGTACCTATAACTGCAAAGCCTAAGGCGTTTGTGGCGGTTCTGAATGAGATGTGCCCCCATAATCTCCAGCATTTGAATACTTAGTCCCCAGTTAATGTCATTACTTGGGTAGGTTTAGGAGGTGAGGCCTTGCAAGAGGAAGTAGGTCACTGGAGTAAGCTTTGAGAGTTTTAAGACTTACCACATAGTTTCTAGTTTCCTCTCTATGCTCTGGACTTGTGGTTCAAGATGTGAGGCCCCAGCTTCTGCTGCCACGCCTTTACTCCACCCACCACGCCTTTGCTCCACCCACCTCGGACTCTAACTCTCTGGAAACTTAAGTCCAAATCAACTCTTTCTACTATGAGTTGCCTTGGTCATGTGTTTTATTATAGCAATAGAAGAAATACATTGCTCACTAAAGTAAGTGTTCCGTTACAGTTTGCCTTCCTGCGATCTAGTCTGCAAAGTCCTGGACAGGACTGCCGATCTGTTGTTCTTCCTCTGGCAATCTGTAAGTATCGTTGGGATTAGTGTGGTGTGCATGGAAGTCAGTCAGTGGAGTACATGATGGATCTGTAGGAAGCGGAGGGGAAGTGGCGAGGAGGATCTGGCCAAGAGAAAGATGACCCTTTTGATCTAGTCCAAGGAAATATGCCTGGGTCCTGGGGTCGGGGGGGAGGAACCCCAAAGAACAAAGAAACAAAAACCAAAACAGAACAAAAAACTGACTCAGGTTCTGTCCAGGAAAGATGTTTCCTCAGATGACAGGATATCCCTTGGGTCAGGCAGCCAAGGTTTCTGGGAATTAGGGCAGGATGAATTTCATAGATCAAGAAAATCATGGCCTAGAACTGGGAACATACCTCAGAGCGGAGCACTTGGCTCGCAGGCACAGGACCCCTGGTTCATCCCCAGCATCCCCAGAAAAAAATGATGGGTCTGGAGAGGTGGCATTGCCGGCAGATAACAGCATTTGTTACTCTTTTTTTTCTTTTTTTTTTTTTTTGGTTTTTCGAGACAGGGTTTCTCTGTGTAGCCCTGGCTGTCCTGGAACTCACTCTGTAGACCAGGCTGGCCTCGAACTCAGAAATCTGCCTGCCTCTGCCTCCCGAGTGCTGGGATTAAAGGTGTGCACCACCACACCCAGCTTGCATTTGCTACTCTTGCAGAGGACCCAGGTTCGGTTCCTGACCCCTATGTGGTAGCTTACAATCACCAATGATTCCAGTCCCAGGGTATCCGATGCCTTCCTCTGGCCTCTGTAGGCACCAGGTACACATATGCACGGGCAAACACTCATATGCGAAAGAATAAAAAATAAAGAATAAAAATAAAAGAAAAATAAAAAAGAGTCTTGGCAGGAAGATGTTTGGGGACACTGTAGGTGATAATGCTACCTAACATAGGGTGGGATCCTGTGTCCTTGAAAGCTCTAGTAAGCCAGGCTCAGCCTCCTGTCTTTGATAAGCTGATTAAAAAATGCCAGTAAATAGTGAAAAGTAGGGCCGGGCGTGGTGGCGCACGCCTTTAATCCCAGCACTTGGGAGGCAGAGGCAGGCGGATTTCTGAGTTCGAGGCCAGCCTGGTCTACAATGTGAGTTCCAGGACAGCCAGGGCTATCCAGAGAAACCCTGTCTCGAAAAAAAAAAAAAAAATAGTGAAAAGTAGAAAAATTTAATTTATTCAACAAGGCCACACTGGGATGAGGTGCAAAGAGATAGGGTGGCCATCCTAGGCCATCTTTCTGGTCCTAACATGGGAGGGGGTATAATTTCAACTGAGGGCAATCCGTAGACATAATTAATCAGTCCTAGTCAAGGTGATTTTCTACCCATCACTGATCTGTCACTGCTGGGTTCCAGTTAAAATCTCTTCCATTTTCATCGAGACAGGTCCCCAGTACGTAAAACCTGGGGGAGGAAGGATGGAACTCCAATTTCCAGAGCTTCTTAGTCCCAACAGTCCAGAGAACCAGAATGAGAGACCCAAACACCTTTTTAGAATATCTTGGTTCCTTCAGGAGTTTGCCGTCCAGCAGGAGAGGGTTAGTGACCAGGAGCTGTTTATTATTTAATTCCAAGACATTAGAGACAATCACACGTGGAAGATGCAAAGGAGACTGGGAGAGTAGGAACTCACTGCTGGTTTAATGTAGCCCAGGCTGGCCTTGAATTTCTTGTTAAGTTCAAGGGATAACCTTGAACTCCCCATTCTCTTCCTGTTGAGGGCTTACAGGTATTGTTGAGATTACAGGTGGGCGCCACCACACCTGGTTAAATCGTGCATCAAAATGTTAAATTTTTATGAAGAGACACATCGATGTGTGTTACCTCGATGAGAAGAGAAGTCTAGTTACTGTTTCTGGACTCCTGGAGGACCTCTTGCGGGAGGATGCTACCCTGGAGACACTGCCGGACAATGGCTTCGCTGTCGCCCAGCCTCCGCCCGCCCCAGGAAAGGCGCCTGAGTCTCCTGGCAGTGACCACGAGGAGGCAGCGGGAATGGGCCGGGGCGTGCCTGCAGCAGGCGGGCGCCAGGGCAGGAGGGAGGGTCAGGTCTGGGCGGCTGATTTATGGAGGATGTGCTGGTCTTGATTCGCTTCTGGCTATGCATCTGAGGCAGGACTATCTCGGAAGTCCCTCTTAGCGCTTGGTATCCAGTGGTCCAGGGTTTAAATCTGTCAGGTCTTATTACTGATAATGTTCACTTTTGTCTTAAATTAAGGTGATGCCTGCCAGGATTCTTTGCTGGAAAGTCACCCCTGGCAATTGAAAAGACGTTCGTACTTAAAATCACCATTTTTCTGTTCTTAGAAACTTGTTTTTAAGGTTTATTTTACATGTATGAATATTTTGCCTGTGGGCTTGTGCGCCACACGTGCCCCTGGTGCCTGAGTCAGAAGAGAATGTCCTATCCCCTGGAACTGGAGTTACAAATGGTTGGGAGTTGCTATGTGGGTGTTGGAAGTTGAACCCCAGTGCTCTAGAACGGCAAGGGCTCTAAACCATTAGGCCATCTTTCCAAACACTCTTGTTCGTTTTAGACATTTTAAACATAGTAATTTTTTTTTTAAATGCAGACTCCCCATTTCTGAATTTATTCCTGATTGTAATCTGTTGCTGTCATTCATGTTTAATGCTCTGGGCTGACCCAATGAAAAGCCTCTTCAGGACAGCTGTCTGTGTTTCTAGTTGATGCGTCTCCACTGTTCTCTGGCTATGTCCTTCCCTCTGATACAGGATGCTCTGGACACATCTTATGCACGTCCCTACCGGGCTTAGGCTTAGAATCAGGTACTTCTCCGGAGAGCCCTGGTTCTGCCCAGTAAACAATGTGTTATCTTGAGACAGGATCTTCCTCTGGGCCAGGCTTGTTTTGTATTTTGGGGTCTCTTGCCTCTGCCTCCTAAATGCTAGGATTATAGATAGGTACCACAAGCTCTATGGAGAACGGGGATTTAGAAACTAGATCTGAGTCCTGGGTGGTGTGGTGGTTCATACCTGTAATCCCACTACTGGATGAATGGAGACAGGAAAATGTGGACATCTCTAAATTGACTCCATCTTAAAAAAAAAAAAAATAGGCCAGTCATGGTGAGTGGTGCAAACCTTTAATCCCAGCACCTGAAGGCAGAGGTGAGATAGTCCACATGTTGAGTTGTGAGTTTCAGGCCAGCCAGGGCTAAAGAAGGGGTGAAGAAGAGGAAGAGGAAGAGGAGGAGGAGAAAAGATAGATGGCCGGTGAGCTCATAGGTTTTGCTTTGAGGCCCTCTCAGTAGACATTTCTTTCATACACCAATTGATAAGTGAGTTATAAAACATATGAAAAATAATATAGAGTGATTATAGACCTATAATGGATTAGATAGTGATTAGATAGACTCCGGTTCCAATCAATGAGAAGGGAGTTACTGTATTTTTCTCCTCTCTTTATTTTTTCATGTATCTACACTAAAGAAAAACACTAACACGTTTGTTCTTTATTTTTGTAAAACATGGCAGTATTACAGTAAATACAATCTCCAGAAAAAATCTGAAATTTATTTTTATTTTTATTTTAATGTGAGTGTAGATGTACCATGTCTGTGCCTGATACCCTTGGAGGCCGGAAGAGGCCATCCGATGCCTTAGATTTGGAGTCCCAGGTAGTTGTGAGCTACCCTGTAAGTCCTGGGAACTGAACGCCGGTCCTCTGGAAGATCAGTAGGTGCTCTTAACCACTGAGCCATTTCTTCAGCCCCTTCCCATCGGTAAACTTTCAAACCACCAAAAGGAAAGAAAGGAAAGCCACCAACCATCTAAGCCACGGCAGCCACAATGGCACACTCCTGTAATCCTGGCATGCAGAAGGGTGAAGCAGGGGGATCCAGACTCCAGGATAGCCAGGGCTCCCAAGCAAGAATCTATCTGACAAAACAACAACAACAACAACAACAACAACAACAACAACAACAACAAAACCATAAAAACGGGCTGGAGAGATGGCTCAGCGGTTAAGAGCACTGATTGTTCTCCCAGAGGTCCTGAGTTCAAATTCCAGCAACCACATGGTGGCTCACAACCATCTGTAATGGGATCAGATGCCCTCTTCTGCTGTGTCTGAAAACAGCTATATTGTACTCTCATACATAAAATAAGTAAATAAATCTTAAAAAACAAACAAACATTAAAAACAACCCATGCTCTGCTAGAGTTATATTCAGCCTTTTAACTAATTGGTGTATTTATTATTGGGTGTTGTGGGTGATCACATGCCAGCCTGTACCTATGAAGTGGACACCAGAGAGCAGCTTACAGGACTCAGGGCTCCCCCTCTGTCATATAGGTCCCAGAGACAGACCTCAGGTCGCTGGACTTTGTGGCAGTTGCACAAGCCCCTCGGCTTTTTTCTCTGTGTATAAGAGTCTTCATTTTAGTTACTTGAAATCATACAGTAAATGCAATTTTGAAGCCTGGTCTTTTTCATTAGAATTTGCAGAGGTAGGCAAATTACAACCCACAGGCCAGAGTTGGCTCTCTGCCCCAGATTGTGTTCTTGTACCCTCAAATTGGTTTTTAAACTTTAAACGGCTGAAACAAAATCGAAAGAGCAGTAATACCTTCAGATGTGTGCAAACGACATCAAATTCCAACGTTAAGTCTCCATAAGTGGTCAACACACTTGAGTTTGCTTATCTATTATCAAGGAAGCTAAATCGCCTTGAGAAGTCCAAAATTCTATTTATCTTTTACAGAAAAAGTTTGCTGGCTTTGCAATATTACATCGTCATCCTGGTGTGTGTGTGTGTGTGTGTGTGTGTGTGTGTGTGTGTGTGTGTGTGTGTGCTGATGCTCTTGTGCGGCAGGCAGAGAAGTTAACCTCAGATACCATTCCCCAGGAGCCATCCACCTTCATTGTTTTGTCTTAAAATATAGTATTTATTCTTCAAGCATTTCATATATGTATCCAATGAATTTTGATCAGATTTGCCTTTCAGATCCTGACTCTTCATGTCTACCTCCCAACGTCACATCACCATCATCACCATTATCATTACCATCATTATCATCACCATCATTATCATCACCATCATCACCATCACCATCATCACCACCACCATCATCACCATCACCATCATTATCATCACCATCACCACCATCACCATCATCACATCATCACCATCACCACCATCACCACCATCATTATCATCACCATCAATCACCATCATCATTTAAGCTCATTGACTTTACCTTTGGTTTATTTTTGTTGTTGTTGTTTTGTTGGGTTTTTTTTTTTTTTNCTCCTTTGACACCAGGCTGGTAGACTAGGCTATGCCCAGGGAGCCGCCAGGGCTCCTTTGACACCAGGCTGGTAGACTAGGCTATGCCCAGGGAGCCGCCAGGGCTCCTTTGACACCAGGCTGGTAGACTAGGCTATGCCCAGGGAGCCGCCAGGGCTCCTTTGACACCAGGCTGGTAGACTAGGCTATGCCCAGGGAGTGCCAGGGCTCCTTTGACACCAGGCTGGTAGACTAGGCTATGCCCAGGGAGCCTCCAGGGCTCCTTTGACACCAGGCTGGGATTTGGGATCCAGTTCAGGCCCTGAAGCTCTCACTGCAAGTACTTTCCAGTCTGAGCTATCTTCCCAGCCGGTCACGGCTTTAAACTGGCCGCTCAATCCATGTCTGAAAATGTCGTGGGATACTAAGATGGAACACCTCCATGCTTTCCCTCAGGAGAAATGGCTTGGAGTTTGAAGCCAACCTGGGCTATGCAGAGAGTTCCAAGACCTCCTCTCAAAGGAAGCAACAACAGCCAGAAATGCTACGAAGTGCTCATCAGAGGGCACTTATGAATGAATTTCTTCCAAATGATTCAACAAGGGAAAGGGAAGAGGGAAAAAAATAAAGGTTTCCAGATGTGCCTGACTTTAGGTATCCTCTGAAATTATTACCAACCAGTGGAAAGTACATCTTTTCGTTAGCCATTTAGAGGGAACAGGAAATTGTGGTACAGTGCTTGCCTACTGTTTACAGAGTTCTCATTGCATGTACGCATGCACACATGCACATACACATATGCACACACCCCCACACATACACACATGCACCCCCACGTGCACACAAATGCACGTGTGTGGGTGCGCATGAGCACACACACATGCGCACACACTAGTCTACTGAGCAATTTCCAGGGCTACTCAGAGAAACCCCATCTGCAGGGCAGAGGGTAGAGGCGGGCTCAGGTGGGAGGAAGGCTGGAGCATGAGAATGGTTTAAGGCCACCAGTCTTTAGTTTGTTGGCAGGGGTGGGGGTGGGGATCAGGGATGGAGACATGACTCCATCCATACCTTCATGTGGACTGAGTTGGCTCCCCAAGACTCACTTAAAAGCTGAATTCTGAGATTGTAATCCCGGTGCCGGGGTGGGGATTGATGGATCTCTGGAGCTCGCTGGTCGTTAAGGGTGCTCCAAGTTCAGTAAAAGCTACTATCTCAAAAATAAGGTGTGTGTGTGTGTGTGTGTGTGTGTGTGTTGTGGGTAGGAGAGAACTCAGTGGTTAAGAGCACTGACTGCTCTTCTAGAGGACCTGCGTTCAGTTCCCAGCACCCACGTGGTATCTCACAACCATCTGTAACTACAGTCCCAGGGGATCCAACACCCTCTTTTGGTGTCCAAAGGCATCAGTACACAGACATACCGTACATGCAGACAAAACAGTCATACATATAAATAAATAAAATTAACAAGGTACAAAACCAAAAAAAAAAAAAAAAAAAAAAAGTAGAAAGCAACTGAACAAGACACCGGAAGTCAACCTCTGGCCTCCAGAAATTCCAGAGATCCGCCTGCCTCTGTCTCAGGGGTGCTTGGACTAAAGGCATGCACCACCACCACCGCCTGGCTAAGAAAGCAGGAATTTGTGTCATTATGTATTTTGGGAGAAAAGGGCTCACTTGATTGCTCAGGCTGTTCTCAAACTCTTTGTTCAAGCGATCTATCCCTCTGCCGTAGCCTCCTGATTACAGGGGATTTACAGGTATGGGGACCATACCCAAAACACGGCCGCTTGATCCTAAATGGGGTTTACTCAATAGTTCCCTGTATGAGGGATGCTGGGCACAGGAGGCTAGCGCTGCCGCGGTAGGTTTATATTGCTTATCAAGGGTGCTAACACAGAACACAGTAAAACCTGAGTACTTGCACACGACACTAAATCAGCTAAGCTTTCTGCCTGAATGCAATCAAACCTGACCCAGGGACTGAGCTTGTAAAGTCCAGAGGAACGAAAGCTTAGCACATTTCCTCGACCCTACCAGCCAAGCTTTCAGCAAAGCCTTGTCAGCGGCTGATTAATTACGTTTTCTGGATAGTGTCTGGGCTACAGTTACTCTGTGATGATGACTTACAGTAGACAGTTATTGGCTCTAAAATAAGAGAATATTAGGCTCTAATGTCCTCAGCCTCTCAGCGTGGAATGGTGCTCCAGACCAAAGGCTAGACTAATGCTTTAAAAAAAAAGTTCTCACTAGCCCTGGCTAGCCTAGAATTCGCTATCTAAACCAGGCTGGTCTTGAACTTGAAATCACAGAGATTTGCCTGTTTCTGCCTCTCCCATCCTGGAATCAAAGCCAGTGCCACCACTCCTGACTTTTCTTTTTTGATTTATTTACTTGTGTGTGCTTGGGGAACAGTGCTTGTACTTAAGACGGTGCGCGAGCTTGAGAAAGCCAGAGCACACACTGTGGAATACAGTCCTTTTCTTCCATTACGTAGGTCCTGGGAAGGCTGACTGGTTTTATGTCGACCTGAGACAATCTAGAATCATCAGAGAGGAGGGAGCCTCAGTTGAGAAAATGCCTCCATAAGATTGGGTGGTAGGGGGGCCAACCGGGGCAAGCGTTGCCCATCTGAGCAAGTGGGCCGACTGGAGAGAGCAGGGTAGAGCGGAGTGAGCTGGGTTGACCAGAACAAGGGAAAAAAAAAAGATTGGGTGGTAGGGACCCTTGTAGGGTGTGGGGCATTTCCCCAAGTGACATATGGGGGAGGGCTCAGCCTGTTGTGGGTGGGGCCATTGCGGACTGGTGGGCCTGGATCCTATAAAGTAATCTGAACATTTTTGTTGATGTTGTTGTTTTATTTTTCAAGACAGGGTTTCTCTGTAGCTTTGGTTGTCCTGGAAATCACTCTGTAGACCAGGCTGGCCTTGAACTCAGAGTTCCTTCTGCCTCTGCCTCCTGAGTGCTAGGATTAAAGGCCTGGGCCACCACTCCCTGGCTCTAAAATGTTATTATTAAATCAGACTGGCAGGACGGTGGCAGCTACAGGTATTTGCCTGATGACCTGGGTTCCATCCCAGGCCAGTAAGAAACCCTTTCTCAAAGGTCAGACTTAGATGTTGGGCATGAGGGGCTGGAGAGAAAGCTCAGCTGTTAAGAACACTGACTTCTTTTCCGGAGGACAGAGGTTTGGTTCTCAGCACCTACACGGTGGTTCAGAATCATCTCCAGCTTCAGGTCCAGGGGATCTGATTCCGTTTGCTCTCCCTGAGCTCCAGCCACTCACATGGTACACATGCATACCAGCAGGAAAAAAAGTCAGACCCATAAAATAAATAAAAGTAAAGGCAACTCTCATAAAGACAACATTTTTTTTTTTTTTTTTGGTTTTCCGAGACAGGGTTTCTCTGTATAGCCCTGGCTATCCTGGAACTCACTTTGTAGACCAGGCTGACCTCGAACTCAGAAATCCTCCTACCTCTGCTTCCTGGAATCAAAGGTGTGCGCCACCACGCCCCGCTAAAGACAACATTTAATTGGGACTCACTTACAGGTTCAGAGGTTCAGTTCACTACCATCAAGGCAAGAACATGGCAGCATCCAGGCAGTCGTGGTGCAGGAGAAGCTGAGAGTTCTACAGCTTCATCTGAAGGCTGCTAGTGGAAGACTGACCTCCAGGCAGCTAGGTTGAGAGTATTTAAACCTATCCCCACTGTAACATACCCACTCCAATAAGGCCACACCTCTTAATAGTGCCACTTCCTGGGCCAAGCACATACCATTACACATACATATATACATGCACACACATATGCACAGATACATACATACACATGTACACACACATATATTTACATACACACACATATATATAAATACAGACATATATACTTATTTTATTTATTGATTGATTGTTTTGAGAGAGAGTCTCTCATACCATGCAACTCTGGCTAGCCTGGAACTCACAGAGCTCTTCTTACCTTTGTGTCCTGAGTGCTGGGGATTAAAGGCATACAATGCCACATCCCACTCTAATTATGTATATGTATATGTATATGTATATGTATATGTATATGTATATGTATATGTATATGTATATGTATATGTGTGTGCCTATATACATATACACACATATACATATACACATACACATGTTGGCTGAGACAGGCAGTCTCTTGGCTAAACTACAACTCACTTTGTAGACCTGGCTGTCTTCCAACTCACAGAGATCCACTCTGCCTCCTAAGTGCTGGCATTAAGGCTTGTGTCACTATGCCAGTTTCTAATGTCTGGCCATATTTTTAAAAGAAAAAAAATGGAGCTTAAGAGCTAGCTGAGGGGCTAGAGACATGGCTCAGGGGTTAAGAGCACTGAGGGCTCTTCTAGAGGTCCTGAGTTCAAATCCCAGAAACCACATGGTGGCTCACAACCATCTGTAATGGGATGCAATGCCCTGTTCTGGTGTGTCTGAAGAGAGGACAATGTACTCACATACATAAAGTAAATAAATCTTTTGAAAAAGAGTTAGCTGGGACAGGAAAGTGCTTGCCTTGCAAGCATAAAGAGCTGAGTTCAGCCTCTAGAAGCCATGAGATCGCTGGGCATGGTAAGGTTTGTGATCCTAGTCCTGTGAAGGCAGACACGGGAGGACACCTCAGCCTTGCTGGGTAGACAGGCTAGCTTAACAATGAGATCCAGGCTAATGGGAAACTCTGTCTCGAAGGAGGTGGAGAACGCTCCTGAGGATGAAACCTGAGGCTGTCCTCTGGACTCTCCACAATGTACACATGCACACACATGTGCAAATTCACCTGTATGCCGCAGACCCTCTGGATCCCTTATCTGCGTGGGTCGAGTTCTCTTGAGGAAGTGGGCAAAGTTTCGGCGGGTGACAGACACTGACACAAGGGAGTGTGGATCTGAATGTATTTTGTCAAATTGAGCATCAGACTTTTATACTGAAGAAAATTGGGAAGTTAGGTGACACACCAGTAGGATAACAAAACAGTAATACAAGTGGGGAAGGACTGGCGAGAACCAACTGGGATAAGATTCAAGGTTAACAACTGGGATCAAAAACAATTCCACCTGAGGTCAGTTTAAACTTAGAAGCCAGGGGCAAGGGCTTCGTGCCCTTGTCATAGTCCACCTTCCCCCTAGGCCATTGTAAATACTTGTAGCTGTGTGTAACTCAGCTAGCTATAGTTCTAAGTATCTAGTCCGGTTCCTTCTCAGGTCACAAACTTCCTTATTCCTAGGTAGTGGTGAATTCCTGTGTAGGGCAGTGACTTAGCTATACATGCTCAAGGTTGGATCAAGGGCTGCCTAGAATCTAACTTAGCTATATGTTAAAATATGAATCCTTAGGAGCACTTATAATAAGCAATATTAAGGGAAAGCACACAGATCTGTTTACCAACTAATGCAAGGACGTTGGAGGATTCTTTGTACAGGATGCCACAATTCCAGGAGACTAAGTTTCCCTGAGCTTTTTGCCTGGGGACTGCGCTCAGACTTTCCAGCCTGTCATGCGGGTTGCTACTGGAGTGATGTAGCACCTGCATACATGCATGTACTTATACACACATAAATACACATGCATTTTAAATGTTAAATAATGAAATATCAATAGTCTAATGATATATATTTATTTAACATATTCAAAATACTATCATTTGAGCATGTATCAAAAGTTTAAAAAGGAGTAAGAAGATATTTCAAGTTCCTTTCTTTTTTAAAAAAATGTTTGTTTTTATTACATATGTGAGTGTATGCCTCTATGTCTGTGTGCTATGTATGTGTATTCCTGCTGAGACCAGAAGAGGACATGGAATACCCAGAAAATGGAGTTATTGATGATTGAGCTACTACATGGGTGCAGGGAACTGAACACAGGTCCTCTGGAAGAGTGGCCAGTGCTCTTAACCGCGGAGTCATCTCTCTAGCCCCTGGATTTTGTTGTTGTTGTAAGTCTTGGGAATTCAATGTTTATTTATACATTCATGGCAGCCCCAATTGCAGTCACATTGCCTGTGCTGCCGAGGTTGTCTCATGGAGAGAGAGGATCGAGCTAGATTCTGGTCTGAAGGAAAAATCAGGCCAAAAGTCTCCAGCCCCAAGAAACCATCATCAAATAAATATGAAAAGAATCTTTCCGCCGAGTAGAATATACTCCCTAATGTGATCAGACTTTAAGATCAGTAAAGAGTTATACAAATATGCACTCCCTGGCACCACCTTCAAAGGTGGCCACACCCTCTCTTCTGGCTCCAGAGAGCTCCCTTGAAAGACTTTTCAAGTTGCCAAGTTGCGTTTGTTCTGGCCTTTCCCCACTTATCTCCTCTGCGCTTGTGTCCTCTGCTGAAAGTTTACATCTCCTTTTTGTTTGTTTGTTTGTTTGTTTTGTTTGCTTGTTTTGTTTTACTTCTATTCAGTCCCAAGAGAGTCCTCTCATGGCATCGCATGTTTTACATCGAAACCAGCACTGCAAAAGATGAGATGGTCTTTTAACTGTCGTAAAATGTTCAAGTGTGGCATTTTGGGGCTTTCCCCGAAATTACCTCCACTCTTGTTTCCCTCTCCCCCAAAGTGGATCAGGAACTAGCCCTGAAAAGTACATCAAGTAGAGGAGACCATCTTCCTTCGTTCCATAGCTGGCTGAGGGGATCCTGAGAGCATGCACCGTAGCCACATGGTCGCCCGCTTGGCCAGGATTGCGCAGAATTTCAGGTTGGCTGGATCCAGGTTGGATCCAGGCAAAGGAGTCCCGCTAACAGCCTGCGGTGCGCTCTATAGAGTTGGCTTCAAATAAACCCAAGTCCTGGGTTTCAAACAGTTTGGGGCTCTCAACTTCAGTTACCCAGGAAAATATCTGCGATATTTTGGCTGTCTTCCTTAGCGTATTTTCTCGTTTCCAAATGTTCCTGGGTGAAGCCCTGGGTGAAGCCCTTGGTCCCCGGCTACAGGCTAGTGCTGTGATCACCTAGGTTATTAGCTGCCAGGGACAAGAAGGTGGTCCCCAGTTCTGAGCTGCACCCCCCTCACCCAAGCGCCAGGGTCACTGCAGGCCTCGGGAGGGCTCCCCTGACGGCAGCTTACCGTCTCCCACCGGCTTCCTCCTCTGTCCCTTTCTCCCTAACCAAACCCCTTACACACAAGGCAGGATCATGTCTTACCCTCTGTGTAGTAAGCCCCCAACACTGGCCTTCCTACTGGTGTTTACTGGGAACCTCTGAGGTTTTATCTGGTTTGTATCTGGAGGCGGGAGTCAGAGTCAGAAGACAGGCCACGGGAGTCAACGCTTCCCTCCGCCATCTGGGTCTCTATGACCACACGCAGGTCTTCAGAATTAGTATTACATGTCTATACCCACTGAGCTGCCTGGCTGGCTCCAATTTTGTTGTTTGGGGTTTGTTTTGTTTTGTTTTGTTTTGTTTTGTGTTTTGTTTGTTTTTTGAGAAAGGGTCTCACTGTACTGGCCTGGAGCTTGCTATATAGATCAAGTTGGCCTCAAACTACAGTGACCTGCCTGCCTCTGCAGTGCTGAGGTTAAAGCCTCTTAGTTTTTGTTTTTGATGCCTGAGTTCTTGGAGGCCATGCTGGACTTGAGCTTGATATGGAACTAAAGATGAGCTTGAAATATACATGCATGTAGTATGTATGTATGTATGTACTTCTTCCTCCATTGAGTTCTGGGATTACAACAAAACCCACAGTTCAACCCCAGGAAAGAACTGACTCCCACAAATTGCAAATTGTCCTCTGATCTTTATGTGTGCACTGCGCGCGCGCGCGCGCGCGCGCGCGCACACACACACACACACACACACACACAGTTTGAATGTAATAAATTTTTAAATGGTTTAAATGAGGTCTGGAGAGATGGCTCAGTGGTTCTGAGAGCTTGCAGTACCAGCAAAAGAACCAGAGTTTAGTTCTCAGGGACAATGTGAAAACACACATCTGTAAAGCACCTATGGGCACAATGAGGATTTCTGAGGCTAGCTAGGAGGGGAGGGAGGGAGAGAGAGAGAGAGCGAGAGAGAGAGCGAGAGAGAGAGCGCACTCCTGGTCAGCAATAGATGATGTATTACAGAAAACAAGTAGAGGTGACAGAGGATCCCCAATACTGTAGAGCGCTGACCCAATCTCCCAATGCCCACAATACATCTACCTACATACACCACACACATCACCACGTGCATCACCATAAGCATGCTGACAGGAAACGGCAGTACATCCTATGTTATGAAGTTTATAGCACTGTGGGAGCCGAGTAAAGGCCAGGTTACCAGCACTGACTGAAATCACCACGGCTGAGCCAAGTCCTGCTGAAGGCAAGGATGAAGGGAAGAGAGGGAGGGAGGTGTTCCCTCTGCCAGCCTCTCCTCCAGGACTTACAAGGCCAAGGAATCACACAGCTCGGGGGTATGCAAGCATGCAAGAGCACACTTACAGGCAGCAGGAGGGACCCGCAGTGAGCTGTGGTGCATGTGAGCCCTTCCCTGTGCCTGTTCACATGCTCTGTTAACTCATCCTGAACATGTTACTCATCTCCAGTGAGCTAACTGACACTCTGAAACCTTCCCCTACAACAGAGGCCAGCACATTTTTATTTCCATAAAGGGCTAGGTAATAAATGCCCAGGGAGCTGGGTGTACCCCTGTGTTGTAACCCATTCAGCTCTGACATAATTGCACAGAAGTCACCATAGGTAACCTACAATAGAGCAGCTATGGCTGATGTCATAGTTCATCTTCATTGCCAGCTTGATCTTTGGGCGTGTCTGTGAGGGTGTCGCCATCCCACGGAGCAGTCCTGGCCTGAGTCAGGAAGACAATGGCAGAGCTGAGCACTGGATTCCTCTCTCTCTCTCTGCTTCCAGATGCAGCCGCGCAGTCTCACCAGCTGCTTCAGTGCCTCCCGCTGCCCTGCCTGCCCACCAGGGTGAACTGCATCTCTTCCAACTGTGAGGCAAAGTAGACCCTCTTCCCCCAGGTAGTGTTGGTCAGGCACTGCGTCAGAGAGAGAAAAGCCACTGACAGAGCTGTGTTCCCATAGATTGTTTTTTTTTCAAAGCAAAATCTGAATCCATAGATACCTTGCCACAGAAATATTCTTCTGTTGGTTGCTTTCAACCTACAAAAGATGTAAAAAGAGAACAATGTTAGAGAGACTGAGTGGAGCCATGGTCTGTAATTTGCTTACAATAACCAACACTGGCATACATTTCTTCTCTCTTCCCCTCCCCTCCCCNCCAAGTGCTAGGATGAAAAGTGTGTGCCACTCCCCAGCATTCTTTTGTTTTTTTGTTTTTTCATTTTTATCATTTACTTACATGTGTGTGTGTGTGTGTGTGTGTGTGTGTGTGTGTGTGAGTGTGTGTGTGTGTACCCAAGGAGGTCAGAGAGGTATCAGCTCCCTGAAACTAGAGTATTGGGCAGTTGTAAGCTCCAGATTTGAGTGCTGGGAATTGAATTAGGGTTCTCTGCAGGAACACTAATGTGCTTGTAATCGCTGAGCTATATTCTTCAGCCCTTGTTTGAAGCCTGGGTTTACATTCAATACTAGATCCTTCTGTCTTAGCCTCTGGGGTGCTGGCATCACACACCTGAGCCTCCATACCTTCTCACAGGCAATTCTTGCTCTGTTATGTGCTTGTGGTTTCAGATTCTGTGTCTCTCTTGACCCAGGCTGTGCTGCAGAAGTCACCTCCACCTGGGTCATCTCCATATTACACCTTTAGAATGTTTTTGTTTCCCATAGGGCATCCCATCCCACTGTCCTCCAAACACTGGCATGAATGGAGATAAATCTGGATCAAAATCCTGGTAAAGAAGCAAAAAAAAAAAAAAAAAATCATAGTTCAGGGCATGTGGGATGGCAATGCTAGACAGGGCATAAGAACTGGTTAAGTGGCGTGTACTCAAACTCTGGGGATCTGAGAGATCCGAGACAGTAGGGGTGGAGTCGCCCCTCCCAGCCTCCAACACCTGCTCTCGAACACAGAACCATGACCACCAACTGCGAGGACCAAGGGACACTCAGCTACCTTGCATAGCACCTGGAGTTCTCCATGCTGATGGGGCATCTAGATAGCCTTAGCCTTCAGCCAATCCCCTCCTGGATATTCTCATGCCCTTCCTCCTAAAAGTATACAATCCCTGGCTCACATCCACCCCCAATAAAGCAATATGAGCCAGCAAGGATCATCTCAGAGAGCTGCTTCATTAAAGATCGCCCCAGGGAAGGCCTTTACTTAAACAAGCTGCGACCTAAGACTTCCAAAGAAGGCCTTTCTCTTCTGCCCCTCTGGGTCTTGGCACTCGCTCCCAATTGGACCAGATCCTGTCGGTCTTGGGCTCTGCTTTCCCATTCCTGCCTGGCATACAGATGCCCTAAGGGGAGATGTGGACCTCAGAACCCCTGTTCCTGATCTCCTCTCTGAGCTGGTAAATTAACAGTGTCCAGACACTTCCAGCAAAGAGAGGCAGAACTTGGGACCCGCCATGAACTCCGGGTGCCACATAATAGCAGTACTTAGGTTTAGGGTAACTGTTGTGAGCTGCTAACACTGCTTAGAAGGAGGAGGGCGAAGGTTGCTGGACTCTCAGCTGGGGCTCCACCCACCTGTCCTTCCTACCTCCCAGCTGCAGATGATCTGGAAGCAAATGGAAGGGGGTGCTCCAGTGTAGAGAGGCAGATGGTTAACTAAAAGGAGGGATTCCACGGTGCGGCTTTCATGGTGTTATATCTGCAATGGGAGGGGACTTTCCAGAATGTAGGGTTTTTGGGAATCACTGTAAGGAACCCCTTGTCTATGGTCCCATTAATAATCCCAATAAACTCCCTTTTGAACCACATTGTACTTCAGTGGACTTGTTTCTTTGGTCTGTTGGTAGCCTATCAGGAACTGACTTATTGACATCTCCTGGGGGGGGGGGGCGAATCCCAGTATTCCAGAGAGGAAAGGCAAGAGGGATGGTGGGACTCTGCATGGTGCATCTCTGTTCTTCTGCTCAGGACAAGCATGCTGTCATTGCTTACAATGCCACTGGATTCCGTATCACATACCACGCCTGAAGAGGGGACAGGGAACCTATTTCATCCACATGAAGGCCTTAAAAGACACATAGAAAAGCCAGGCAGTGGTGGTGCATGCTTTTAATCCCAGCACTCATGAGGCAGAGGCAGGCGAATTTCTGAGTTCGAGGCCAGCCTGGTCTACAGAGTGAGTTCCAGGACAGCCAGGGCTACACAGAGAAACCCTGTCTCAAAAAAACAAAACAAAACAAAACAAAACAAACAAACAAACAAAAGCCAGCAGGGAACGGAGGGGAAAGACACTTGCGGCCAAGCCTGACGACCTGAGTTTGATCCTAGGGACCCACACCGTGGAAAGAGAGAACTGAACCTTGTTTCAACTTTACTCATCTATGTAATTGATTCCTTGGTGGCAAGCGAGAGTCCCATGTTTGCTTTCCTTTGCTCTCTGTCTACTTCATTCTTAGAGGAAGCACGGGACCAGAACTGGATCATGGAATATTGTCTCCCCATCTACATTCAGGGTGAGTGCTTCTCAGTTTAATCCTCTGGAAGGATCCTGACATGCCCTTTACCCCCAAGAAGCATGCCTCAATCTCCTAAATTAAATCTAAATTCTGCCATGTTGACAATAAAGATTAACCCAAGCAGAACCACAATCCAAAAGTTCTCTATTAGCCGGGCGTGGTGGCGCACGCCTTTAATCCCAGCACTCGGGAGGCAGAGGCAGGAGGATTTCTGAGTTCGAGGCCAGCCTGGTCTACAAAGTGAGTTCCAGGACAGCCAGGGCTATACAGAGAAACTCTGTCTCGAAAAACCAAAAAAAAAAAAAAAAAAAAGTTCTCTTTTGTGTGACAAATATCCACACACACACACACACACACACACCCAATCAAAGTTTTTTTTTTTTTTCCAACTTGACGAAAGCTAGAGTCATCTGAGAGGGGAACCCCAAATGAGAAAATGCCCGTATCAGATTGGCCTGTTCGGCAAGCCTTTGAGGCATCTTCATGATCAATGACTGCTGTGGGCAGGCCCAGCTCACTATGGGCGGCGCTATCCATAGGCAGGAAGTCCTGGGATGTATAAGAAACAGGCAGGCGAACCTAGCCAGTAGGCAGCTATTCTTGATGTTCTCCACTTCAGTCAGGCCTCCAGGTTCATGCTCTGACTTCCCTTCGCAGTAAACTGTAAGCTGTAACCCATATGAACCTTCCCTCCCCAAGTTACTTTTGGTCGTGGCTTTTATGACAATAGAAACTTAATCAGAGAACAAGTTTGCATTTTTATTTGAAATAGGAGCTCTTTATGTAGTCCTGGCTAGCCTGGAACTCCCTCAGCACAGTAGGCTGGCCTCGAACTTTGGGCAATCTTCCTGACTTTGTTGGGATTACCCGATCGAACCACTTTGCCTGGCAAGCCCAACTGAGTGGTTTAAACACCAAGTATTCAGCTGGGGGAACACTTGCTTAGTGTGTGTGAGGTCTTGGGTTTAGTACTTCATTTCCTTTAGGATATATATGTATGTATGTATGTATGTATGTATGTATGTATATGAGTGATTAATTCACATGTACTCCTCCATGACAGAGGAGGGCATCGGATCTCATTACAGATGGTTGTGAGCCACCATGTGGTTGCTGGGAATTAAACTGAGGACCCCTGGAAGAGCAACCAGAAACCGCTGAGCCATCTCTTTAAACCTGGGTTATTAATTCTGGAAAAACAAACAAAATATCTCCTCTTTGTAAGACTGTAAGGACCAACACAGTCGCCTTTTTCCTCGTTGGGCGTCTGAAGTGAAGATGGGTCACCAACAGCTCTACTGGAGTCACAACGGAAGTCGGGCCAGGGTTTCCGCTCTTGTGCTCTTGCCGAGTCTGCTCTAACCGCCACAGTCTGATCTGCAAATATGGGCTGAACATGTGCCGCCAGTGCTTCCGTCAGTACTGGAAGGACATAGGCTTCATTAAGTTGGACTAAGCGACCTTGAATGGATTATTCGACTGACTACCAAGTGGAACCAAGCTCTGCACAAAGAATAAAAATGTGAAGAACTTTAAAAAAACAAAAAGGACCTACGCAGTCCAGGAGCATGTCAGCTGGGTGATTCTCAGGGCCTCTCAGGAAATTGTTGTTTAACCAACCAAGCAATTTATCTGGGACTGCAGGTAGTTGACGATGGGCTGGCGGACGCCTCTCCTGGCAACTCTTTCGCACACTCTCTTGGCAGAGCCCTCAGTTCATCTCCTCGGGGCTTCTTCGGGATTTTCCCGGAGTAACTTATTCAAGACGGAAGAGAGCAAGCCGGAAGCTGCTTTATCTTGGCGATGGAGTCTTTAAAGCCACACACCTTTATTTCTACTTTAGTTTATTTTAAGAAGCAAGTCACTAGGTCTAGCCCACACTCACATCAGCAGTCTTCAGTGGCTGGCTTCTTCCCCTTCAGGAGAGCATGCCAAACTATTTATGGGCATTTGGACGTCATTGCACCTATCTCTGCTCTCACCTTGAACTTCAGACTGGAGATGGGGATATTGGTATCAGTATTATGCCTCAGAAGCATTCTTGGAAATTCTTAGAAATCAAGCTACTATAAATTATTTCTTCTGTGTACTAACTAAAGGTGTCCTTTTTATCCTCATGGCTTCTATGAGTATTTTAACTTGTTTTATTTATTTGTTGTTGTTTTTTTAATTTATTCTAGCTGGGTGGTGGTGGTGGTGCATGCCTTTAATCCCAGCACCTGTGAGTTCCAAGCCAGCCTGGTCTACAGAGTGAGTTCCAGGACAGTCAGAGTGACACAGAGAAACCCTGTCTTGAAAATAACAACAACAACAAAAAAAACCCTATGTAAATGGATGTTTTTCCTACATGATTTTAGGCACACCTCATGTGTGCCTGGTGCCCAAGGAGGCCAGAGAGGAGTTGGATCCTCTGGGACTAGAGTTATGGACAGGTGGGAGCTGTCAAGTGGGTGCTGGGAATTGAACCTGAGTCCTCTTGACCAGCAGCCAGTATTTTTAACCACTGAGTCATCTCTTCAGCCTGCTAAACATGTCTTTAAAACCCTTGTGTCTATATCACTGTCTAACAACCACTCTCTCTCCTCACCCGGAATTATGTTAAAACATAGTCCCTAATTCCTACGTTCTTCCTGTTAAGATACAGCACCTTCTGCCTCAATCTGCTTTGATCGAATATGGCACAGCAAAGTCACACAACTCCTGCTAGTGTGTACATGCTTATGCAGCTGATACCAACTTCTCAAGGACTACCCTGTCTCAGGTACAGTTAATCTGGGCAATTCTCTTAACTGACCCCGCACCTATCAACTGAGTCCCGCCCCAAACAGTCCCATGCGCTTTAATTTTATTTTATTTCACTCCGAGACAGAGTATCTCTACATAGCCTTGGCTGTCCTGGGATTGACCGGGGTGTCCTCTAACTTTCCAAGATCCTCCCGAGTCTGCCTCCTGAGAGCTGTGATTAAAGCATGTGTGTGTGTTGTCCCAGTCTTAATCTTAAATTTGAAAGTGAAGTAACCTCCAAATAATTTCAGCTTCCATCAACTTCCACCAACAGCCACCAAGTCTTCTCAGAGGACATCGTGGAATGGAAGACAAGCCATCCCTACATTCTTAACTCACAGGACCCATGCACAAAATAAACGAGATTTAAACATCATAGCATCAAGTTTCAGTTGGTTTATTGCAGTGAGAAGAAAGGCAGCATCCTCTTTACAAGCAAATTTCTCAAGAGTAGCTTATTCCTGAGACCTCTCTCAATGTGTCTTTGTCTTTCTCTCACAGGGTCTCATATTGATCTTGGTACAAAGGGACCCTGGTAAGGAGTTTCCCCAGTTTGGGGTGGGACTCTCTTGTGGCCTTGAAACAAGATCGTGAGGGGCAAGGAAGCCACAGAAGAGACAAACCCTTAGCTGTCCAAGAGCTCTAGCTTTTGACAGCTGATGGCTGGGTAACACTGGGCTGGAAAAGCAGCATCAGGAAGCCTGGGAAGACTGTCATAGCAACCAGAAGGTAACTTTCAATAGTCTCTGATTGGTCCCACTTCTAACTTAACCAGCACACATCCATCCAGCCAATTAGGGCCTGCTTAAGACCCCAGAAATTTGGACATTCCCACAGCCTCAAGACAGACCAGGAAGGCAAGGGTAGGAAGGAGGTGTGGTCTTCTTGGAGGAGGTGTATCACTGGGGACTAGCTTTTAGGGTTTTTTGTTTTGTTTCATTTTTTAAAGATTTATTTATTATATGTAAGTACACTGTCGCTGTCTTCAGACACTCCAGAAGAGGGCATCAGATCTCATTATGGATGGTTGTGAGCCATCATGTGTTTGCTGGGATTTGAACTCAGGACCTTTGGAAGTGCAGTCAGTGCTCTTAACTCCTGAGCCACCTCACCAGCCCAGCTTTCAGGTTTTAAAAGACTGTCAACATTTTCAAACTGTCTTTGTCTCTCTACCTGCTGCTTGGAGGATCAAGATGTGAGCTCTCAGATGTTCCTGCTACCATATCTGCTCAGCTCCACCTTGTAGGCTCTAACCCACTGAAACTGTAAGCCCAATTAAAAGCCTTTCTTTCTTTCTTTCTTTCTTTCTTTCTTTCTTTCTTTCTTTCCTTCTTTCTCTTTCTCTCTCTCCCCCTCCCCTCCCCCTCTCCCTCCCCCTTCCTCTTCCTCCTCCTCCTCCTGTTTTTTTGAGACAGGGTTTCTCTAAGTAGCCCTAGCTGTCCTGGAACTCTCTCTATAGACCAGGCTGGCCTCTGCTTCCTGAGTATTGGAGTTAAAGGCATGCACCACCACACCTGGCTGAAAAGCTTTCTTTTTTAAGTTGTCTAGGTCATGGTGATTATCACAGTAGTAACTAAGACAGTCACACAGCAGGTTCTCAGAGGGCAGGGCATCCAGGGGCATGTAAGCTCTGTGTGCCTTCCTTGTAACTTGCCTTAGCCATCTCTTTATCTATTCTCATTCACACCCTTGAAAATCTTTATGATAAACCAGAGAACTTGGGTGTTTCCCCCAGTGGCTTGTGGGGAGCTTGTTTTAGAACCAGGTCAGAAGCAAAATGTAAAAAAGTAAAATGACCTGGTGCTTGCAATTGGCATCCTGAGGGAGCCGTCTTGGACCTAATCCCTCAACCTGGGGGACCTGATATTACGTCCATGTAGACAGCATCAGAGACATCTTCACAGCCAATGGATCTGCTACACAGCTGCTTCCTTCCCTAGCTGCCCAGTTCCTAGAAGTCTTCTCTGTCAATTGGCGGCTGCAGGGACAGAGATGGAGGTCTGTTCCTGTGTGCTCAGACCGTCACTAACTTTCAAGCTTGATAATGCTCTCTGAGATCAGTAATTCTCAGTTTGTTAGCACTAGCAGACAGCGTCCCTGAGACCTGATGTCTTGGCAATACTAACTGCCACTGTCCAATTCTACCTTCTCGACTTCAAGTCTATAGCTTCGGGGCTGGAGGGATGGCTCAGGGGTTAAGAACACTGACTGCTCTTCCAGAGGTCCTGAGTTCAATTCCCAGCAACCACATGGTGGTTCACAACCATCTGTAATGAGATTTGATACCCTCTTCTGGTGTGTCTGAAGAAGTGTACTCATACACATAAAATAAATAATTCTTTTTTTTTTTTTTTTTTTTTTTTGGTTTTTCGAGACAGGGTTTCTCTGTGTAGCCCTGGCTGTCCTGGAACTCACTTTGAAGACCAGGCTGGCCTCGAACTCAGAAATCCGCCTGCCTCTGCCTCCCAAGTGCTGGGATTAAAGGCGTGCACCATCATGCCCGCCTAAAATAAATAATTCTTAAGAAAAAAAAATTCTACAGCTTCAGTAACATATCATGTCTGCCCCTCCCCCAGTCTGTTCTCAGATTCACTTGCAATTTCATCATCTTCTGTCTATTAGATGAAGGACTCATCATATACATGAAATAAATAAATAAAATCTTTAAAAAAAAAAGAAAAAGAAAAAAAGTTAGTCCCAGACAAGAGGGGTGGCACATGTCTGTAATCCTAGCACTTATGAAGCTGTGGCAGGAAGGGGATTCAAGGTAAGTATGGCTACATGGGGAGATCGACTACGAAACAAAACCGCCTACCTTAATGTGCGTTCTATTGCTGCGATGAACACCGTGGTTAAAAGCAACTGGGAAAAGAAAGGTTTCATTTGGCTTCTGTGTCCTGATCGCTGACCATCACTGACGGAAGCCAGGGCAGGATCTCAAACAAGGAAGTAGCTTGGAGGCAGGAGCATTACTTATTGTGTGTCTCGTGGCTTGCTCAGCTTGCCTTCTTCCTCAGCCTATGCTCACCTGCTCAGGGGTGGCACTGCCCACAGCGACTCGGGTCCTCCCACATTGACAAGTCAATCAAGAGAAGTCCCCTGCAGACTGCATACAGTTCAATCCTATGGAGGTGTCTTCTCAATTGAACTTCCTCTTCCCATAAGAACCCGGGATGTGCCAAGAAAACAAAAGAGCAAACCAAACTAAACCAAACCCCAGCTTGATCCCTGCAGAAAAGTCCTGGAGCTCACAGGTAAGCACTGCAGACACCAGGAAGGCTAAATCGCCCATATCTCCCAGAATTTGTTTTACTTGTCCTAGCCCCTCTCCCACTCAACCCTTGAGCTGAGCATTACTTCTAGGCTGTAAAACTCATTGTTGTGAGAGATGTCGTTTTTTGCTTTACAACAGCCAAAGTGACTTACTTCTCTGTTATCTCAGGACCAGGCCAAATCCTGGCTTTCAGGGGGATCATGCTTACTTCCGTCTTTCTCCCTAGACCCTTGAACATTGTTTCTAAATCAGCAAGAACCCCTTGGGCTGGAGAGATGGCTCAGCGGGTAAGAGCACCTGACTGCTCTTCCAGAGGTCCTGAGTCCAATTCCCAGCAACCACATGGTGGCTCACAACCATCTGTAATGGGATCCGATGCCCTTTTCTGGTGTGTCTGAAGACAGCTATAGTGTGCTCACATACATAAAAAAAATAATATTAAAAAAAAAATCTCAAAGCTGGGCGTGGTGGCGCACGCCTTTAATCCCAGCACTCGGGAGCCAGAGGCAGGCGGATTTCTGAGTTCGAGGCCAGCCTGGTCTACAAAATGAGTTCCAGGACAGCCAGGACTATACAGAGAAACCCTGTCTCAAAAAACCAAAAAAAAAAAAAAAAAAAAAAAAAAAAATCTCATGGACAAAGCCATATGTACTTTATAAAGAACTTCAGTGTCAGCACGTCTTAAGCTTTGTTGTCTTCTAGGAAATGAGTTCATGGTTATCAGGAAGCTTCTTCCAAATTTGCACTGTGCTAAAATAAACAAACTGGTGGTCAGTCTCGGCTCAGCAATGGTTTCCTAGATTGGGCTGAATTGAGTTTCATCCTTCCCTCCCCCAGCTTGTTTCCTTGCTGGTTATAAAGCACAGGAACCCCCCCCCCCTAGATTCAAGCTCTCTCCTCTCTGTTCAAATTCTCTCTACCCAAATGAGTGATCTCATTCCGATCTACATAACGCTGCTGACAAATTGAGTTTCGGGAGCCAAGGTCTCATAGAATCCAGGCTGGCCTTGAGCACCTCAGTCTCCTCTACAGGGCAGTAAGGAGCCCCCCTCTAGGTTCTGCCTCAGTTCCTGCCTTCAGGCTCCTGCCCTGGGTTTCAAAGGTGGACTGGGATTGGTCCTTGTGAGCCAAAATGAACACTTTCCTCCCCAAGTTGCTTTTAGGAGACCTTCCAAGCAGTAGAGGTACAGGCTTGTGTGACCAATAGCTGTCGATGACTAATATTTATCTCAAACAACTTACTTATTAAGCTTCTAACTTAAGCAGAAATGAATTTATATTAGAAGTTCACAGAATTACAGGAAGAGTTCAAACACAAGGATGGAAGGCAGCCAGCCAGGAGCAATAGCCAAAGTCATAGCATAACTGTCCCAGGGAGGACACCAACACTGCTCTTGGCAACTAGGGACTGCCAGTCAGCAAAGAGCATTGGACCGAGGTGATGGTGCTACCATTCCAGGCATGGTCCCATGGCACCCGAAGATATTGCTGCAACTGTCACTGCTGCTAGGAAAGGTCCTCTGTGGTCCTTGTGTATTGGTGTTGTAACTCCCTCTTCAATGAGGTACATTTGATTGTCAAAGTATACACAACGGCCTTTGTATCTGCAAGGAATTCTGGGAAATCAAGTCATTGGCATTTTCATATTCTATTGCAGAAGGTAGGCTCTACTTCCTACCAATTAACCATAAGGTAAAGAATTGGCAAAATTATGGGTTTCAGAGAACATGCAAACAGAGAGGATGAAGATGTCTGTCGTTATGACACACATACGGAAAGGATGAAGATGTCCGCCTGTATCGCGGAGATACCTCATTTTCAGCATCTCCAAGCTGGTTTCTTTATGACTCTCTTGATTCCACCAAACTAAAACTAAACAAACAGACAACATAAACTGGTCTTCTAAGCTCCGCCTTTTCTTTCTTTTTTGACAGCCCTGATAGGCTGGTACTGTCTTTGCAGATCAAGCTGTCCTGAACCTACAGTAATCTGGCTACCTCTGCCTCCCAGGTGCTGGGACTGAAGATGTGTTTAGCTGTTGTGTGAGGAAACTCTTCCTGGGGTGCACAACATACTCTACCCACCCAGATAGGTAACCCATGACAGGCTAAAGTTTGGCTACCACCAGAGTCCAGCTTGGTGAAACAATGAACTTCATTGCGGCTACTTACAGCAGCAGAAATGACTCAAAGGCACCATCTAGGCCCACCCAGCAGGAGTGACAGCCTGCAGGCTGGAGAGTGTCCTCTCCCTGGTACCTCCATCGATCTACATCTCTTCCAGACAGCTCTTTTGTTCGGAGTCTCTAAAGCTGAGCTCTGCTTCCTGCAGCAGGGAGGGACCTAGTGAATCTGTCTAGTTTCAGGGAGTTCTTGAAGTTATTTTTCTGTTTCTTGACTTTCCGAGGGATGGAATGTTTTAATCCCAGAGGATCAGTTACACAACAACCATTATGCCTGACTCTTGTTTTTGTGGTTTTTTTCAAGAGAAGGTTTCTCTGTGTAACAGCCCTGGCTGTCCTGGAACTTGCTCTGTAGACCAGGCTGGCTTGAAACTCAGAGTGAGAGGACTGAGACAGGCTGACCCCATGACAGGCTTCAAACTGGCTGTTGAGGAGACTAGGCCTAAATTTCTGTTTGCCAGGTGTCTTAGTCAGGGTTTCTATTCCTGCACAAACATCATGACCAAGAAGCAAGTTGGGGAGGAAAGGGTTTATTCGGCTTACACTTCCATACTGCTGTTCATCACCAAAGGAAGTCAGGACTGGAACTTAAGCAGGAGCTGATGCAGAAGCCATGGAGGGATGTTCTTTACTGGCTTGCTTTCCCTGGCTTGCTCAGCCTGCTCTCTTATAGAACCCAAGACTGCCAGCCCAGAGATGGTCCCACCCACAAGGAGCCCTTGATCACTAATTGAGAGAATGCCGCACAGCTAGATCTCATGGAGGCATTTCCTCAACTGAAGCTCCTTTCTCTGTGATAACTCCAGCTGTGTCAAGTTGACACAAACCTAGCCAGTACACCAGGGCTGGACAAGTCTGGTCAAGTCAGTTACTAGAAAGAAAAGACAGGCCTGGGGCAGTCAACCAGAAGCTGCCCCACCACCTGACCACTGCAAAAGCAAAGAGTCTGTAAGTTTCCAGGCTCCCCAGCAACAGTTTCCAGGCTCCCCAGCAACAGTTTCCAGGCTCCCCAGCAACAGTTCTGGGCTATCTCCAGAGCTCTAGCCAATCCCAAAGACACACATAGTCCTAGAGATGGAACCAACCAATCAAGATAAAGGTCATCTACCCCCTCCCAGGAATTCCCCTAATCAGCTTTAAATCCGGCCTGTGAGTTTACTCACAGGATGGGTGTCTTCATCGTGGAAATGCTAGGCTCCGTTATGCTGGATTCAAGCAAAACAAAACACTTTTTGCTTTTGCACACACTATTTGAGTCTCCGGTATCATTATTCTGCTAATCAAGGATCCTTACAAGAGATCCTCCTGCTTCTGCTTCTCCCCCCCCCCCCAACAGGGTTTCTCTTTATAGCCCTGGCTGTCCTGGAACTCACTTTGTAGACCAAACTGGCCTTGAACTCAGAAATCCGCCTGCCTCTGCCTCCCGAGTGCTGGGATTAAAGGCGTGCGCCACCACGCCCGGCCCCTGCTTCTGCTTCTTGAGAGCTAGATTATTGCCTTACTGGGCCAAGAGTATTTCAAGAGACAACAGGAAACACCTCGCACATAGTAGGTTGATATATTAGTCTCTGCTGATGAAATCAGTCAATCCCAGCTAAATCATACAAAGGCAGGTTTATTGGGGGGCAGCTCTTGGGTGGGTTCACTGGTCCCAAGGAACGAGACAGGGAAGTCACCATAGAGAGGGAGACAGAGGGGAGGGGGAAGAGAAAGAGAAAGAGAAAATGCTGAGAAGGCAGGGGGCAAGAGGAGACCAAAATGTCTGCATCATGTAGGGAGGAGCTTCTGGGGAAGGGGAAGCCCAGCCCCAGAAAGTTCAGGAAAGTTCAGGGTAGAGGGCGGGGTGTGCCAGCTGTGCCCTGGGCAGAGGGCGGGGTGTGCCAGCTGTGCCCTGGGCAGTGGGCGGGGTGTGCTAGCTGTGCTCAGGGTAGAGGGTGGGGTGTGCCAGCTGTGCCTTGGGCAGAGGGTGGGGTGTGCCAGCTGTGCCCTGGGCAAAGGGTGGGTTGTGCCTGCTGTGCCCTGGGCAGAGGGCAGGTTGTGCCAGCTGTGCCCTGGGCAGAGGGCAGGGTGTGCCAGCTGTGCTCAGGGTAGAGGGTGGGGTGTGCCAGCTGTGCTCAGGGTAGTGGGTGGGGTGTGCCAGCTGTGCTCAGGGTAGTGGGTGGGGTGTGCCAGCTGTGCTCAGGGCAGAGGGCGGGTGTGCCAGCTGTGCCTATAACAGGTAGCAACTGAGGGTTGCTGGGAGCATCTGGGAGCAGTACCAGGTCCACTTTGGTAGGTTAAGTGTGCATCTCAGACTCTTGTCCTAGATCTGAAACCCAACCATAGGTGTTGAATAAATTTCTGTAAAGCTGGAAAGAGATGGTGGAGAGATGGTGTCTTAGTCAAGGTTTCTATTCCTGCACAAACATTATGACCAAGAAGCAAGTTGGGGAGGAAAGGGTTTATTTGGCTTACACTTCCACATTGCTGTTCATCACTGAAGGAAGTCAGGACTGGTACTCAAACAGGTCAGGAAGCAGGAGCTGATGCAGAGGCCATGGAGGGATATTCTTTTCTGGCTTGCTTACTTCCTCTGGCTTGCTCAGCCTGCTCTCTTATAGAACCCAAGACTGCCAGCCCAGAGATGGTCCCACCCACAAGATGCCTTTCCCCCTTGATCACTAATTGAGAAAATGCCCCACAGCTGGATCTCATGGAGGTACTTCCCCAACTGAAACTTCTTTCTCTGTAATAATCCCAGCTGTGTCAAGTTGACACAAAACTAGCCAGTACAGATGGCTTCGTGGTTAAGAGCCCTGGTTGCTCTCACAGGGACTGTGGTGGTTTGGGCCCTGAGGGGGCTCAGGAGCATCCTAACTCCAGTCCCAGGGAGTCAAACATGCTCTCTGCTTCTTCACCATTGGAGGCAGGCACATTTAAGGCCCACAGATACACAGGCCGGAAAAAAGCATTCATGAACATAATATAAAAAAAAAACTTAAAAATTGGAATGAATTCTTTTCTGTAAGAATGTGAACTAGGGAGAATTTTAACAACGAAAGACAAGGAAAAGATCTACAACAGCCAGAAAGACCAAAGAAGTACTGGAAGAGGGGGCGGCTGCACACTGAGCGTGGGAGCGACTGAAGTTAGCAGGGTGAGGATAAAAGAAACTCCATTTCTTTTTCCTTGCAACCCAGTTCATCACCAGCCTTATGCTCTCTCCAGGAACATGTTTATAGAACTTGTTGTCCTCTGTTTGTTCATCTTTTTTTTTTTTTTGTTTGTTTGGCTTTTCGAGACAGGGTTTCTCTGTATAGCCCTGGCTGTCCTGGAACTCACTCTGTAGACCAGGCTGGCCTCGAACTCAGAAATCCCCCTGCCTCTGCCTCCCGAGTGCTGAGATTAAAAGGCGTGTGCCACCATGCCCGGCTTCATCTATTTTTGAGGAAAGGGCCAGGTGGCGTTTAGCCCAGGCTAGCTTAAATTGCCCGGTCTTCCACCATTCCTAACACTAAAATAAAACCTCTGACTCGGCCCAGGGACACACACCTCCTTTCCCAGCTCTTTGGATGATTGAAACACCAGGATAGGCTGAACTCAGAAGTTTCAAGACAGCATGGAGAGACCAGAGAGACTGGTAAAACCCCATTACAAAAACAAACCTTCCCCCCTCCCCACCCTTCCAAACTGGTGAGATTTACTACTGTGAGGTATAGGAGAACACAGTGGAAGCCCTCAGGAGTACAGGGTCTGTGCCACTTGTCCAGGGGACCAAGAGTGAGGATACATTTGACCCTATAGACAACAGGGATAAAGTACTTCTTAGCTATCGTGGCTTCAAATTCATCAACTTTACATTTGGGGAAGCTCCACCTCCTTGAGATACAGATCTTCTAGTGGCCAGGAACTTGGCTCCCCATAGAGCTTCAGTCACATGTCCCTTATCTGACAGCTTGGCGTAGAGGGACAGGGTGACCTGGCCAAAGTGAACCCTAGGCCACCTGTCTGAGGCCTAGGTTGGAGACAGCTTTGAGAGCAGACATGAATATCTGCTAAAGAGTTCTTTCCGACTTCCCTTTGAACAACCTTATAGGCAAAAGACTTATGCTGTTTGCAACCACTGCACGCTGGGCCTCCACCGGGAAAGGGATCTTTCTGGTTGGCTTAGTTGTTTTGAGCTTAATCCTGGCTGAAGGAGAACATCACAGAGAGACCTGCTTGCTGTGTGTGTGTGTGTGTGTGTGTGTCCCCCAGACTGGGTCTCAGTAAGTAGCTCTGCCTTTCCTGGAACTATGTAGACCAGGGTGGTCTCGAACTCAGCGCACCTGGCGTCCTAATGATTTTCAAACAAGCTTCCTTCTACCTTTCCTTCCATTACCTCAAAGGTCCAGGAAACACATCTAAATCACAGAGCACCTCTGGGGTAAACAGGTGTGACATTAAGAAACTGTTAGGTGTCGCCGGGTGTGGTGGCGCACACCTTTAATCCCAGCACTCGGGAGCCAGAGGCAGGTGGATTTCTGAGTTCGAGGCCAGCCTGGTCTACAAAGTGAGTTCCAGGACAGCCAGAGCTACAAAGAGAAACCCTGTCTCGAAAAACCAAAAAAAAAAAAAAAAAAAAAAAAAAAAGAAAGAAACTGTTAGGTGTCAAACCTGGACAAATAGCTGGGGTGCCTGGTTAACATGTCAAAGCTGACCTGGCCACCAGGTTCTCCCAGCATCCCTCAGTCCATACCAGTTACAGGGTCCTATTGGCTGGCATATCCTGCCCCTAGCTTGAATCCTCCAGCCCAGAGGCTGGGCTACTCTTCCCTATATAATCCAACCATTTTGGCTACCCACCCTCTTTGTAACTTGGGTCTCCTGACTGCTGTACCTGGTTCTGCTGTTCTCTCTCCTCCCTCTCCCAGCCCACAGCCTATCATAGGGCACAGCTCAGTCTGCTCATGTCCACTCTGAACTCTCTTGGATGTCCCTGCCCCTGGCAATGCTCTCCCACATATCTATAATAAACTTTCTCCTCCGCCGTACCTAGGACCAGTCATGTCCATTTCCTTTTTATTTCTCCTTTTTTTTTTTCCATTCAGAAATGGCTGTATTGTATTCTCAGAGAGAATGATGCTTAAATACATAGCTACTTAGTGAAGAGATCAGAGAAACAAGACCCCGGTGGGAGTGACTCAGGCTTGGGAGAGGAATGCCTCAAAATACTTAAATGCATGCTTTGAGACTTTGAGTCTTCTCCCCCATTCGGCAGTACTTGACAATCAGCATGAAGAGGTAAAGAACTAATTTAGTTTGTGGAATTTAAGCAGTGTGAAAATTCAGCTGTTAACTATTTTAGGAAATGTATTACCTGATATTTGTGTGTGTGCCCTAAATGTTAGGGTCATGTCAGAAGAGAAACTTGTGTATTTGAAAACACAAAATCTGTTGGTTTTTTTTTGTTTTTTTTTTACTAGTTTTCTATCAAGAACCACGGTCTCTTATCTCAGCCCCTTGGAGCTTGCCAGTTCAAAGGGCCTGATGGGGACCCACAGAGGTTTCTAAAAGGCTTTGACTGAAATTAAGTGCTTCAACAAAGGGCAATTTTGTGGAACTCTCTCCCATTTTACGTCGCTAAACTTAAGTACAATAATGTCACATGTACTTTACAGTTATTGTGGGCATGCCTAAGTCCCTCCCTCTCTCCTTGAACCAATATCCCCACATATTAGAAATCCAGCCCTTCTGCCCTCCGGAGGCGCCTTTCCCAACGTAAAGTACAATTTTAAAATTTAAGCTCCCGACTAAAAGAATGATTCGCAGTCAACTGCTGGGGAACCTGGGCGCCCTAGTGCCTGCGGAGGGTGCAGTCGGGTGTGGGCACGGATAGGGGGAGTGGGCGAAGCTTCTGGTTGGTGCCTGAAATCTGTGCGTTGCCCCTTTAATTGTGTCCTCAGCCCTCGGGCGTTTCTGTCCAACGCCCACGTCAGCAAATACCTTTTGTTTCTCCCACGTTGGGGCTACTTGTTTTAGGGCGCAAAGCCTCGGCTTCGGAAAGGGGGTACTTCCCCTACCGGGAACCGGGATTCGCTCCGCAGCGCGCGCGAAGGAGCGAGCGAGCGAGCGGCCAGAGCCCCAGCGGTAAGCGGCTGCGCGGGCGCGGGCGGGAGGAGGGCGGCCCGGGCGTCGGGGCTGCGGGCCCGGCCGAGAGCCTGGCGGAGGGCAGCGGGCGGCGGGGCCGCCGGGGTGCGCTCCAGGACTGCAACCCCGGCCGGTGCTCGGGGCGGCGCAGGGGCGACCCGGCGCCATTTGCAGCCGGGGGCTCAGAGCGGCGGCTCCGAGGGTCGGCGACGGCCACAAAGGAGGCGCGGGCGGCGGCGGCGGCCCCGGGCGCGGCTGCGGGACAATGGCTGCACCGTCGCCGCCCGCGTCCGCCCCGCCGCCAGCCCTGGCCCGGCCCGGGGAAAGGCGGGAAGGAGCCGGAGCCTCCTGGCGGCCGCAGCGGCGAGGCGGCGCCACGGGGCCGGGCGTGCCTGCAGCCGTCGGGCGCGGGGCGCGGGGCGCTGCAGCCCGGCGGTCTCACTCCGCCCTTCACTCTCTCTGGCTTTCCATCACGACGCGACAGTTCCGGGCTTAGAACCGAGAGCAGAAATATGGAGCCCCAGCTGGCCCACGGCAGAATGTCCCTGGCATCTCCCACCTGGCGACACTGTCTGCTTCGGTCCCTTCGCGCTCTGGCGCGCTTACTCGCCCTTGACCGTGCGTTTAGCCGTAATCCACGACTTTCCGAGACGTGTTTGGAATAGGATTCACACCTAGCGGGCACCCAACCGCACAAGCCGCCAACACCTAGAAGTCTTTCTATTTGCAGAACTTTAGTAAATGGAGTGGTTTCACTTTGACGAAATACTGCACTTAATTTCTTATGAGATGGCTACCGGTTCGGGCTGTTTATTCTACCTAGCAAAGGAAAAAAAAAAAACAAACCCGCTAATGGTTAGGGAGTCTCATCCCTAGGCAGGGAGCTGAGACGTGGCAGACCCCCAAGGCGTCCTGTTCTTGCAGTGTCCTGGAACAGTCTCCAAAGTGCCAAAACCTTCGCTGATTTTATCCCTTAAATCGCACTTCTATTTACTTATTGATTCTTTGTTTTAAAGTGAACTCAGGCTAGACTTGAAATTTTGATCTTACCTCCACCTCGGGAGGGCTGGGATGCACTAGGCAAATTTCTGTCTTCTATGGCATAATTATATATTTTTTAATATTCAAAGAGGTTAATATAAGTTTTAAAACTCCTCTTTTTTTTTTTTTTTTTTTTTGTTTTTCGAGACCGGGTTTCTCTGTATAGCCCTGGCTGTCCTGGAACTCACTTTGTAGACCAGGCTGTCCTCGAACTCAGAAATCCTCCTGCCTCTGGCTCCCGGGTGCTGGGATTAAAGGCGTGCACCACCACGTCTGGCACAAAACTCCTCTTTTAACAAGCTATTTTATATGTCATTTTTTTTTTTGGAGGCACTCTTTCATGTAGCCCAGGCTAGCCCTAAATCTATGTAGCTCATGATGACCTTGGACCTCTGATTCTCTTGCAGCCCCCTACCAAATGCTGGGATGACAGGCATGGATCACCACACCTGATATTATCCTGTACTCGAATTGATTCCATGCATGTCACATAGGCACTCTACCACTAAACCATATGCCCAGCCCTCTCCAAACCTTAAATGGCTCCTTCACATCCTACCAAAAAAAAAAAAAAAAAAAAAAAATCCAAAGCCCCCATGGTGTGAGTGTATTTTGAACCCCGGGTCTTGCATGGGATACATCCTCAGGTCCCTTATTTTAAATTTAATTTAATTATGAGATGAGGGTTTTCTCAGGGTTGCCTTAGTCTTACTTCTTCCTGCCTCAGCCTCCCAAGACCCTGGGGTTAGCTGACATTACCGGCACACCACAGTGGCCTTCTCTCCCCACCTATCCCTCCTCCATCTGTTCCTGCCCACCTCAAGGCCTTTGCACCTGCTGTTTGGTTTGCCTGGAGTAGTTTCACATTCTTTCCTGCTATGGACACCAATCACTCAAATGTCATCTTCTCGGTGAAGCCTTTCCAACTATAGTTTCAAAACTCGAGTCTTTCTCTATTTTTGTTTTTTTTTAGATTTATATATATATATATATATATATATATATATATATATATATGTGTGTGTGTGTGTGTGTGTGTGTGTGTGTGTGTGCTTTTCCTGCCTTTGTGCCAGTGTACCAAGTGCTTTCCTGGTGCCAGATGAGGGTGTTGGATCCCCTTACATGGGTGTTAGAGATGGCTGTGAACCTCCATGTGGCTGCTGGGGAGTAAACCCAGATCCTTGGAGAAACAGCCAGTGCTTTTAATGGCTGAGCCATCTACCCAGTCCCTCTTAAGTGTTATAACATTTCATTCTAAGACTTTTCTATCTTAGACCTTGTAGACCATATGTGCTACTAAGATTGTCAGAGATCGGGTAACATAGAAAGAACATATTACTGGGCTGTGGTGTTGCATGCCTTTAATGCCAGCAGAGGCAGGCAGATCTCTGTTTTGGAAGCCAGCCTGGTCAACAGATCAAGTTCCAGGCCAACCAGGGCTACACAGGGAATCCCTGCCTAGAAGAAAACAACAGAACAGATATTTACTTCTTACACTTGTAGATGCTGGGAAGTACAAGATTATGGTGCTCTGACTGTGTGGCTGCTTTCTGCTTCTGGGCGGCACCTCTTCATGGCATCCATAATGAGGGTAAATACAGTGAGTGCTTCGACTTCCATAGTAAAATGGGTAGAAGGGATAAGGTGGGGAGCAGACCTACTCCTCTAAATCTCTTTCTAAGGATGCTAATCCTGTCCCTGAGGGCAGTGCCCCTCCCCCCCATGGTGGCCTAATCACCCCCTAAAAGCTCCTGTAATACTCGTCCTCCTCTGCGAATGAACTTTCAGCCTGAACTTTGGAAGCTACACAGATTTCTAAAGCACAGCTCTTAAGTTGTTTCTGGACTTAATTCTAAACCTTCCCAGAATTACATGGCCGTTCATCCTCCGAAGAATACAGTCACCATTCTAAGGACAGTTTGCTCTCTTCCAGTTAGCCCAAAGTTGGGAGGTGGGGTTTTCACTAGGACCACACACTAAGGCCTACACCAGGGCTGTGTGCAGTGGGAAAAGATGGATTTCTGGTGTACAAATTTCATTCAGGTTTCCTGGGTCACCCAAACGTCATTTTTTTTTTTTTTTTGGTTTTTCGAGACAGGCTTTCTCTGAGTAGCCCTGGCTGTCCTGGAACTCACTCTGTAGACCAGGCTGGCCTCGAACTCAGAAATCCGCCTGCCTCTGCCTCCCAAGTGCTGGGATTAAAGGCGTGCGCCACCACGCCCAGCTCCAAGCGTCATTCTAAAAGACTTTCCTTTCTAGTCGGAAGACCTCCAAAGTTAATGGTTCCTAAAATAGTGATTGTCTTTTCCAACACTCTTTAAAAGATCATTGACCTTACTGGGAATTGAATTATGTACTCTTCTTAGGGACTACTGTAGATATTTCTGCTTGGCTTATTGCATGACTTAGGAGTTAGTCTGACTTGCCAGTCCAACCTGTAAAATCAGTCTCTAGAAAAGAGAAGTTGTGGAAGGCAGCATTCAGGCCTGTGGATCCCTCTGCAGGAAGTAAGTCTTCTCTGATACTATTTGTTCTTGTCAACCATGCTGAATGCTACCACGCTGGGAGGTACACGCACAAAGCTTCCTGAAGGGACCCGCACACAGCGGGGTGCTCCCTTCCGGACCCTGGATTAGGTACTAGCTACACCCAAACACCTGTTTTCACAGTTAAGCCAGTAAGAAAAGTCAAGTAGATGCTTTCTGACTCTGACAGAAAACAAAGGCGAATGACCTTACAGGTGTGATTTTTATTTAATTTTATTTATTATTATATCTAAGTATACTGTAGCTGTCTTCAGACACACCAGAAGAAGGTGTCAGATCTCATTACAGATGGTTGTGAGCCACCATGTGGTTGCTGGGAATTGAACTCAGGACCTCTGGAAGAGCAGACAGTGCTCTTAACCACTGAGCCATCTCTCCAGCCTTACAGGTGTGATTTTTTTTTTTTTTTTTAAGAGGAAAAAGGAGTGGGTCTCTGTTAGAATGGACTAGGATGTTGTTAGAAGGGGCTAGCGTTGGTATGTTTTGATTGGGTGTGTTAATTAGGGTGGCCAAAAGGGGACTTTGGGTCGTTAGACCTTGGTTCTCAGCCTTAGGAATGAGTCTGGCATGAGGAATATTCAAGGAAGAGAATGGGTCTTGGTGGCTGGCTTTAGGCATGTAATCTATGGTTTACAAGGGAGAGGAGAGGAAGAAGGGCAGGGCCTGCCAGCACCAGGTTTGCCCTGCTGAGGCCTCTTACAGCCCTTCACTTCCTGTTGCTGTGTAGTTCACCAAGAACGGTCTGTTGAAACTCTTGACTGTTTTATTGAGACATGGTCTTATGTAGCAGCCCAGGTTTGCTTCAGACTTGAAGTCCAAATCTTCTGACTTCATTTCTTCAGTACTGGGATCCTAGGTGTGCATGTCCACTCCCCCTTTTGTGGGATGCTGGGAGCAACCCTGACCTTGTGCTGGCTAGATGGCCCTTTGGACTGGACTGCAGCATTCCTGGCCCACCTTTGGTTAAATGGGTTTTCCTGCTTCTTCCTCTGGCTTTGTCTTTTCCTGGACTGTTTCAGTTTTGTTTTGTGAATGTAAATTAAGGCATTGTGTGGGACATTTGCACACACAGTGGGAGGACAGAGCAGTGAGACTTTGTAAATTGGTTCTGGGCTGACTCTGTTCCAGCTTGATGAGGCCACTTGCTTTGTGTTTTGATTTTGGAGACGCTTTTCTTTTCTTTTCTTTTCTTTTCTTTTCTTTTCTTTTCTTTCCTTCTCGTTTCTTTTCTTTTCTTTCTTTTCTTTCTTTTCTTTCTTTGTCTGTTGTGAGGGTTTTGGACCCCCTGGAACTAGAGTTATAGACACTTGGGAGCTGTCTTGTGAGTCCCCTGGAAGTGTTCTTAAACCCCTGAAACATTGTTGCAGCCCCCCCCCCCCATTTTCTAGTAATTTCTCTTGTGCTTTAGTTTCTTTACTTACACAGTGGTGAAGCTCTTGATGGGGACGCCGGGAACCGAACTTGGGTCCTCTTGAAGAGTAGCAATGCTTCCGTTCTCTGAGACGTCTTTGCAGCCCTGACTTACAGTTTTTAATGTTTGAAAAAATTATTGAAATGATGATTATGGAAGCCAGTGATAAGGTTCTTAAGGTAAAGATATTTGCTGGCCTGGATGACCTGAATTTGGTCCCTGGAACTCATAGAGGACCGTCAACACCCACCTGTTGTCTTTTGACCTTCAGGTGCCCACCATAGGACGTGCACGTGGCACAACACAAAATACACAATAATAAATGATAGTAATCTAATTTAAAAATTAAAAGAAACACCTGCTGTAAATATATATATTTGGAGACAGGGTTTCTCTGTGTAGCCCTGGCTGTCCTGGACTCACTTTGCAGACCAGGCTAGCCTCAAACTCACAGAGATCCACTTGCCTCTGCCTCCTGAGTGCTGGGATTAAAGGCATGTACTACCACATCTAGTCTAATTTCTACTTTAGAAAAAAAAATTAGAGCTGGGTATGTCAGATCCCAATTGGAAGCTAGCCTGGGCTAGCGTGGTAACATTACCCTGTTAAAAATCATTCAGCCGCCTTTTCAGGCTTCCTAGGGCACTGTAAACACAGGATGCATTCCCATACACAGAGCCCATACAGTAAGATTGAAGAGAGAGAGGGGGGTGGGGGAGAGTTAGGTTGTTTGTTTAAAACTGTTCCTGCCTCAGGCAACTCCATAGAGGACAGGGAGATAGATGACTTGGTGGGTAAAATGGCCGTGCCACCGAGCCTGATAACCCGAGTTCAATCCCTGGAACCCACATGATGGGAGGAGAGTATCAATTCCTATAAGTTATCTTTTGACCTCAGTAAGTAAATGAACCAAAGATTGTTCAGATGAGGCTTCCTGAGCACTGTGTGAACCTCTGGAGCCAGGAAGCCAGAGTAAAAAAAGCAAAAGTCCCAGACTGAAAGAAAGGGAACAAAGTTACAGGGCAGAGGTAATCCGAGAAGCAGCGCCTTGGGGGATCTTGGACAAACCTCCAAAGAAGGCTCAAAGCAGTTGGGGCTGTGTGACTCTGGCTGAGGTTCACCTGGTGAAGAGTGACTTCCAGGGACTTCCACTCGGATGAAAATGGGAACTCTGACCCGCCCCAGAAAGCTTCCAGGATGAGTCACTGTGAAGTGAGGCTGGGATCAGTTTAGAGGAGGGACAGAAGTATAAACCCAAGAGAGGTTTGCTACAGTAACATTGTCTCAAGTTAGGATCCCATATAGATCATGAACTCTGGAGTGCTAGGATTATAGATGTGGACCTTAACACACACACACACTGTTAATCACAGTGCTCTGGAGACAGGCAGTGGAGAATCTCTGTGAGTTCAAGGCCAGGCTGGTCTACATAGTGATACAAAAGGAGTAAGGTAACATTTGAAATGAGCTATATAGCTGATTCTTAGAGCAGAGCCAGGCTGGAGAGATGGCTCAGCAGTTAAGAGCACTGACTGCTTTCCAAGAGGTCCTGAGTTCAGTTCCCAGCAACCACATAGTGGCTCACAACCAACTGTAATGGGATCTGATGCCCGCTTCAACTGTGTCTAAAGACAGCTATAGGTCTCTGGATGGATCCTATTGTGGACAAACACTTGGTGCTGGAACTTCAACTCAAACCCTTCAGAAGAGCGGCAAGTGCTCTTTTGTTGTTGTTGTTGTTGTTGTTGTTTTTAAAGATTTATTTTATTTATTATATGTAAGTACACTGTAGCTGTCTTCAGACACTCCAGAAGAGGGCGCCAGATCTCGTTACGGATGGTTGTGAGCCACCATGTGGATGCTGGGATTTGAACTTATCACCTTCGGGAAGAGCAGTTGGGTGCTCTTACCCGCTGAGCCATCTCACAGCCCCTGTTGATGTTTTTGAGACAGAAATTCTCAGGGTCCTGGAACTTGCTCTGTAGATCAGCAAGCCTTGAACTCACAGAGATGTGCCTGCCTCTGCCTTTTGAGTGCACCACCACCATGCCTGGCTCTGCCAGTGAGTGCCCTTAACTGCTGAGCCATCTCTCCAGCTCTGTGATTTGTCTTGAAGGCCCCTTTGTGAACATTTTCCTTAGGTTATTTCTCACGAATGTTATCCCTTAGCTCCAGAGCATCAGGTTGCTGTTGCCATTGTTATTTTTAGATGAAGAAACTGAGGCATGGAGTTCATAGACAGCCGACCCCTCTGCTCTTGCCCTGAGAACAACAGGGTGCCGGTCTGTTGACTGGATCTCGATGCAGAAAAGCAAAACAGTTTGAATAAATATATAAAAAACTGCTTAAAATTAAGCAAAGAAAGATCTCATAAAATGTTTGATCCTTACAAAGCCACCAAAAAGGCTTGCGTGAAGGAGGGGCTTGTGGTTTCGGGATTCTGAAATATTTCCCAGAACAAGACAACCTACCCAAGGGAGTACCAGGGAGGGACGCGGAGGGCTGCAAATGACATTCCTAGCTGCAGCTTGGGGATCCAGAAGCTGCTGCCCTCAAATGTCACCAAACAGTGACTCTGCCTATCTGTTTAAGAATTATAATTGTTAACATAATGTCTTCATTAATGAATTTGTGAGATCTGAATATATATTTGACAGCTATCAAGTGCCCATAACCATGTCTGCCAGCATTAACAGCCCAGCATGGGAACCATGGTTCCTGCCTCATTTCTGCCTCTCAACTGTCATAAAAGAATACCTCGTTGAAATCTCACACGGCGGCAACTTTACTGCAAAGGAGTGTGGAAAATGTACTTTTTTAGTTTTCCAAAAGGAAGTTCTAAACGTGTCTGAGTAGTTGCGAGGGTGGAACTTGGTGGTTGTCCCAAAACGTGACATTTCATCTGCACGTAAAGGTCGTGTAATGTGCAAACTCAGCTTAGAAATCCATTCTCTCTGGTAACTCTGAATTCACTCTCGCTGGCCACAGGATAGGCCATGATTGTACCCCTGTGTAGTTCTGGTGATCCCGGAACACTGTCAGAGTAACTGCTCTACCCACACCGTCCTAGCTCCCTAGGACTGGGTAACAAAGGGATGATCTTTCATTATGGCAAGAATTTTTCCTCCCTCAAACGCCTGCTTTTCCTGGGCACGGTAGCACATGCCCATACTAACACTGCGGAGGGAGGCTGAGGCAGGAAGATCCAAAGTCTGCAACCTACCCAGCTTTCCTAATGCTTAAACAAACAATAAAAACGTTTATTCCTCCACCTTCTGAGTTCATTCACAATTTCCATCCTACTGCTCTAGTTGCCAGTGTTTCCTAAGCTTCTGTTATTTTGAGACAGGGTCCAAGACAAACTCAGCCAGCCTTGAACCCCTGACGCTCCTGTTACCACTTCCCAAGTGCTGGGGTCCCAGGCGTGTTCCGCCCTGCCCTGAAAGTGTTCGTTTATTTAGAAAGTCATCTAGTGCATCAAAGCCATTTTTAAAAAACTAATAACCTATGCCAAATTATTTTTACATGCTGAACATTGCTGCCTTCTATATGAATAAATAATTAGGTATCCCAGCAGATATGTCTCTTATTACAGAAGTTCATCCTGTGTATCTCTTTTCTCCCCACAGACACTCCGCTGTGTGAACTTGTCGTTGAATTGAAGTCCTTCCTCTTTGCCCTTCAACAGTGTTAAGGTTTCAAGAGCAGCATCGTGCGTTGCCAGGTATGAGGGAGTCGTTTCCTTGGTGCCGGAGACTGAGCTCGGGTCTTCACGTGTTCTGCTGCTGCGCCCCACTCCAGCCACGCGTGGGAAGTTTTAATCCTTTTATTTTATTAACATAAATATTAATTTTGTACATTAATAACATTGCTTTTCTATTATATTATGTGTATAGCTATTTTGCCTGCATGTCTGTGTACCGCATTCATGCAGAGCTCAGAAAAAGATGTTGGATCCTTTAGAGCTAGGGTTACAGGTGGTTGTAAGCCACTATGTGGGTGCTGGGAATTCACCTGGGAGCATCTAGGAAAACAGCCCCTGTTCTTAACTGCTGAGTCATCTCTCCAGCCCCTAATATCTAATTGATGTTATGCCTCATTTTAAAATATATATAAAAAGCTGGTGGTGGTGGGGGGGGGTGCACTCCTTTAATCCCAGAACTCAGGTGGATCTCTTTGTCTTTGAGGTCACCTTGTGTACAGAGTGAGTTCCAGGACAGCCAAATTTACACAGAGATACCCTGTCTCAAAACAAAACAAAACACTCCAAACAACAGCAAGCCTATATAAAAAGCAGAATCTTGCAACTGTGTATTTTATGTGATTTATTGTGTTCGCACTCCCTGTATGAAATGTTCATCACTCCGATGGTCTTGGTCAGTCCTCTCTGCTCCCTTTCTTTTCCTTTTTTTCTTTTTTTTAAAGATTTATTTTATTTATTATATGTAAGTACACTGTAGTTGTCTTCAGGCATTCCAGAAGAGGGCACCAGATCTCATTAAGGATGGTTAAGAGCCACCATGTGGTTGCTGGGATTTGAACTTATCACCTTCGGAAGAGCAGCCGGGTGCTCTTACCAGCTGAGCCATCTCACCAGCCCCTCTTTTTCTTTTTTTCTGTTTGTGTACCTTTGTGCACGCTTGCTTGTGTATGAATGTGGGTACACATGAGGAGGTCAGAAGTCAGCTCTTTGGGGTGTTGGTCCTCATCTTCCACCTTGCTTGAGACAGGGTCTCTTGTTTGCTGCTTCTGTGTATCAGGCTTGTGGGCCCCATGTTTCTGGGGTGTCTTCTGACTCTGCCTCCCATTCCAGTACAGCAGCACTGGGGTTGTTGCTGGGGAAACTGGGATTCCCTTATGGATCCTTAGTCTCCATAATAAAATTATTTAAAAATAGATTCAGAAGGAAATTTGAGGACCATTTTGTTAGAACTGGGAAGAAAAACAACAGAGCAAGCAAGCTGTAAACCTTGGCAGCTGCCAGGAGGGGGAAAGTGGGGAGGGAGGGAGGGAGGGAGGGAGGGAAGGAAGGAAGGAAGGAAGGAAGATAGATGAATGCCTTTCGAGTTAGAGTCTAAGAAAGCCGGCATGTTCAGCTGTATGGTGGAAGGGAAGTGGGTGCTTCAGAGAAAGAATGAGAAATCCTAGAATGACAGGAAAGATGCTTAGCTTAGGGGCAAGTATTCAAATGGAAAAGATAGAAAGGTAGGTAGGTAATGAGAAGTAGAAAGAACAAAGATAGTAGATGATAGATGAGAGATAGATGATACATAGTTAGAAGATATCAGAGCTATCAGATAGCTTAGATAGATAGATAGATAGATAGATAGAAGATAGACAGTAGATAGATAGATAGCTAAGCAGGTAGACTGAGCCATGCTGAGCATTGGAAGCTCTGTAATCTATATCAAGAGTGGCTTCTGGGAAGGCTAAGCCCATGCTCTCATTACAGCTAATCATTCCTCCCGTGCTCTTAGCATGCCTTTGCATGTCTTCTTCATCTGCTTTCCTGAAGAAACAGGGAAATGATTGCCTACTTGGGGACTGAATGGTCCAGCTGCACGAACTCGGGGCAAGAGACAATAGTATATATACATATATAATGTTCCAATCTTCAGGTATTTCCTCCAAGACCACTCAGACTATCTATAATAGGGTCTAATGCCCTCTTCTGGTGTGTCTGAAGACAGCTATAGTGTATTCATAAAATAAGTAAATTTTTCCCCCCGAGGCAGGGTTTCTCTGTATAGTCCTGTCTGTTCTGGAACTTACTCTGTACACCAGGCTAGCCTCAAACTCCTAGACCCGAGTAACTCTGTCTCCTGAGTACCAGTGCTACAGGCATGAGCCCACACCTCCTGCTTATCAGTATGTTTTATCACCACAACAGGAACTACATCTCCATTGTGAGTCCTTTTTTAAAAAAAAACAATTTTTAAAAAAATTCTGCAGATAGCTAGATTGGGGGGAGGCAGCATGTTAGCGTAGCAAAGGTCACAAGAGGGCACTGGACCCGTGGAACTGGAGTCATGGGTGCCTGTGTACCGCCTGATGTGGGTGCTGGTACGTGTTCCTAACTGGTGAGCCATCTCTCCAGTCCTGTGATCTTCATTTTTAAGTGATACAGAAGGTGAAGAATCAGACTGTTACAGAGAACACTAAAGCATTTTAAGAATGTTTAGAACGGGAGGAATTTAGGCTGTAGATAAATATTTGGAAGTTATTGGAGTTGGGGCAGACAACCATAAGGAATGATTTCGTACTCAGGGACTCCACTTGGTTTGGGTTATATAGATGCCCTCTTCTTTTTTTTTTTCCCCCTTGTTCTGGTCAACCCCGCTAGCTCCGCTCGACCCCACTTGCTTCGGCCATCCCTGTTTGGCCTCGCTCGCTCTGGCCAGCCCCGCTTGCTCCGGTTGGTCTCTCTGGTCCAAGGATTCATTTCTTTTTTTTTTTTTTGGTTTTTCGAGACAGGGTTTCTCTTTATATCCCTGGCTGTCCTGGAACTCACTTTGTAGACCAGGCTGGCCTCGAACTCAGAAATCCGACTGCCTCTGCCACCCAAGTGCTGGGATTAAAGGTGTGCGCCACCACCACCCGGCTCTCAAGGATTCATTTCTTATTATTCTTCATAAGTACGCTGTAGCTGACTTCAGACGCACCAGAGGAGGGCATCAGATCTCATTACGGGTGGTTGTAAGCCACCATGTGGTTGCTGGGATTTGAACTCATCACCTTCAGAAGAGCAGTCGGGTGCTCTTACCTGCTGAGCCTTCTCACCAGCCCAGACACTCCTCTTCTAACAATGCTTCTGGTAGCCTGGGACCTTCTCTCTGCATTGAGCTGCACATATACTCCACTTTAAGCAATAGAACGAGTTTTAGACAACTTGATCAATCTCCTGAGAATTGAGTAAAGTCCTCATGCCTAGTAGGCAATTGATCTGCCGCTAAGCTATATCCCCAGCCAGATTTTTACTTTCTATTTTGAGGCAATATCTCATTAAATTTCCCAGGCTAGCTTACAGAAATGCAAATGAAAGTGTTCCTCCTCCAGAAGGGTACTGAAAATTCTGCTGAATTACAGTCCAATTTACTGGTACTGGTCGGTCTGTCTAAGGGGCGGGCAATTGGTGCTGGAGACTAAACCAGGGAACTCTTCCATGCTAATGTGAACCCACTGGGCTCACAGCCTCAGCCCTACTACTACTACTACTACTACTACTTCTTCTTCTTCTTCTTCTTCTTCTTCTTCTTCTTCTTCTTCTTCTTCTTCTTCTTCTTCTTCTTCTTCTTCCTCTTCCTCCTCTTCCTCTTCCTCTTCTTCTTCTTCTTTGTGTATGTATGTGTACAAGTTCCTGTGTGCACGCACAAGTGTGTGCGTGTGTGTTATACATGTGTGTGCACGTGAGTATAGAGACTAGAGGTTGATGTCAAATATTTTCCTCAATCACTTTCCACAATATTATTTTTATTTTAAGACAGAGTCTCACTGTGTAGTCTTGGGTGGCCCAGAATTCTTTATGTAGACCAGGCTGGCCTTGAACTTACTGAGATCCGCCTGCCTCTTCCTCTCAAGTGATGTGATTAAAGCCACGCACCTCTAAGTTTGGGTGCCACTTTATCTTTTGAGACAGAGTCTTGCTGAACCTGGCTGGAGCTTGAGCGGAACAGGCCTCCTGAATCCCCGTCTCTTCCTCCCCTGACTTACAGGCACAGGCCAGCTATATAACTGGCTTTCCTCCTTCCATCCCTTCATTCCTTTTTTTTTTTGTACTCAGTGCTGGAGACCAAGCACGGTGCTTTGTGCACAGTAGACAAGGACTCTACCACTGAACTGTAGCCCCAGCCCCTTGGTTTCAAGACCTAAATACTACAGTTTTAGAAACAAACAAACAAACAAACAAACAAAACAGATGGGGACATATATTGCTCAGTCCCCACCCCCACCGCACCCCCTCATACAGTGCTTTTAATGCACACCACATCCTGTTGGCTAGCACCCAGGTTTTCAGGGCATCATCTCTCTGACGGGATCATAATGGTAGCTCGCTCACTTGGCCTTCTTCCACACTCTGCCAGAATTTTGGTATTTTAACAGAGTTGGAAACTGTCTCCTCCTGAGTCCCAGTTGCAGTCAAGGAGAGAAATATATTTTAGACCCCCATCCCACCCCTGCCAGGGGCTCATGCAAGCACTTTAAATCCAGAATCTGATAACTGCATCCGGGTCAACAAAGTCAGCCTACTTAAACAGTGTATTCCTTAGAGGTCATTACCAAATACATCCCTAGTTTGTGCTTAGGTCATTTAGTGAAATCTGACATCCTTGTTCTTTCCTCCTGTGCGGGTTTAGAACCTAGCACCTTGGGAAACCTTCTATGGCTGTAAGCATGGTCCAGTGGTGCTGGCGGGGTGAGGGAGGTCTGAGGAAGCTTGCTAGGCACCCCCTACGGGTGAGAGTATCTCAGGTCAGGAACCACAGGCACCGGTATGAAGGGCAGCCTGCCCCTTACCAGCTTACGGGGCCATTCGGATTCAAGACTCCACATTCCACTCCCTGCCCCCACAGGCTTGTAGCCAAAATCATAATGCAAAATGCATTCAGTCAAACTTCAAGAGTCCAGGGTTTCTCTGTGTGGCCCTGGCTTTCCTGGAACTCACTTTGTAGACCAGGCTGGCCTCTAACTCAGAAATCCTCCTGCCTTTGCCTCCGGAGTGCTGGGATTAAAGGCGTGGGCCACCATGCCCGGCTTCCAGGCTTGTTTCTTAGGTCCCCTCTGGTACCCACGTGTGTCCTTTCCCCGCAGAATGGAGATCTCCTCTCACCAGTCTTACCTCCTGGAGCAACTGAACGAGCAGCGCAGGCAAGACGTGTTTTGTGACTGCAGTATTCTCGTGGAAGGCAAGGTCTTCAAAGCGCATAGGAATGTCTTGTTTGCGAGCAGCGGCTACTTTAAAATGCTGCTTTCTCAGAACTCAAGGGAGACGAGTCAGCCGACCACAGCCACGTTTCAGACCTTCTCCCCAGATACCTTCACAGTCATCCTGGACTTCGTATACTCCGGCAAACTCTCTCTTACGGGACAGAATGTTATAGAGGTGATGTCTGCCGCGAGCTTCCTTCAGATGACTGACGTCATTAGTGTGTGTAAGACTTTCATTAAGTCTTCCTTGGACATTAGCGAGAAAGAGAAAGATCGCTACTTCAGCCTCTCAGATAAGGACACTGGCTCTAATGGAGTAGAGCGTCCCTCTTTTTATAGTAGCAGCTGGCAGGAAGAAGGCGGGTCTCCCCGCTCTCACGTGAGCCCAGACCCAGGAAAGCCATGGAACAAGTACGGTTACCACCCAGCCTCCCAGAGGAGTCCTCAGCGACCGTTGGCCAAGCATGAACAAAGGAAGGAGCCCAGTAAAAAGGCCAAGCATGTGAGATTGCCACAACCGTCTGAAGTCATTCATTTTAAGTCCGGCAAAGGAGAAGCTCAGACATCCGACTCCGGCAACCACGTTTCCCAGTCTGAAGAGCAGGTACCGGTGGATGCTGAAGTGGATTCTGCTCCTCCTGGCTTCCAGTACAGCCAAGGGTCTGATGGCATATCCAGGAGCTTTCCAGGTACTCCAAGGACTCTAGGTCTCTCTCAAGTCCCAAATACCCTTAATTTTAGGTGCCAGGCAGTTTTAAAGAGATTTTTACGTGTGTGTGTGTGTGTGTGTGTGTGTGTGTGTGTGTGTGTGTGTGTGTTTGAGCATGCCTGTATAGGCAATGTTCACAGAGACCAGTAATGTATATTGGATGTCCTGGACTTGGAATTGATGTGGATGCTGTGAGTGGCTCTCAGGTCCACTGGAGAAGCAGCTGTTGCTTTTACCCACTGAGTCGTAATTCCAGGCTCTTACATGATTTTTTTTTAAAGTCATACTTTTACCAAATTTATTTCATAGAACATGAATTTCAGTGTGTGGAACATATAACACACATACTACACATAAAATACGTAAATAAATATAATCTTTAAATTTAAAATATAATAAATTTAATTTAAAATATAATACTGAACACGTTTAATGACAGTCAAAATAATAGAGTACTGAGAAAATACACACACGCACACGCATGCACACACACATCTTTATGAAAAGAAGAAAAAGAAAACACTCGCCTGAGGGTGTCTTGCTGCAGCAACAGACTCTTGCATAAGTTGGCCCTGGATTCTATCCCTTGCACCACAAAACCAAAACCAAACAAACAAACAAAAAAACCAGGACAGTGAGAGGGGGTGGCCAGGGAAGGGGCAGTGAGAGGGGGTGGCCGGGGAAGGGGCAGTGAGAGGGGGTGGCCGGGGAAGGGGCAGTGAGCAGGATCTAAAGTGAATTAAAAAAAAGTAAGAGGAGGTGATTCCATAAAATGTTTTCTTACATATAACATAAAAGAAAAGCATTAACAAGCATATCAATGTATAAAAGACGTAAGTAGAACAAATTGAAGTTCTTTTACAGCTGGGCATGGTAGCCCACATCTGTAACTCTGGTATGAATGAGGCTGAGGCAGGGTACTCACCCTGAGTTCTAGGACAGCCAGAGCTACTGAGCGAGACCTTGTCCTGAAAAATAGTAAGTGGCTAAGAGATGGCCCAGCAGGTAAAGGCACTTGTCCCTAAGCTTGGTGACCTGAATTCTAACCGAGGACCATACACACAGTGGAAGCAGAGAACAAGATGGCTCCTGTATGTTTTCCTGACTTCCACACTCTCAGTGTGTGGAACATATAACACACCAGCATATAACACACACACACACACACACACACTACAAATAAAATATGTAAATAAATATAATCTTTAAAAATCTCTCTAAAGCAAAGTACACACTTTTTTTTTTTTTTTTTTTTTTTGGTTTTTCGAGACAGGGTTTCTCCGTGTAGCCCTGGCTGTCCTGGAACTCATTTTGTAGACCAGGCTGGCCTCGAACTCAGAAATCCGCCTGCCTCTGCCTCCCAAGTGCTGGGATTAAAGGCGTGAGCCACCACGCCCGGCTAAGTACACACTTTTAATCCCAGCATTTGGGAGGCAGAGGCAGGTGTAGTTCAAGGCCAGCCTTGTCTACAGAGTGAGTTCCAGGACAGCCAGGGCTACACAGAGAAACCCTGTCTTGAAAAAACAAAAATAGAAACAACAACAAAATTAATTTACTTTATTCTTGGCTTGTGTGTGTGTGGTTTTACAGTCTGGTACCACCTTTTCACATGTAAAGTCTGATGTATAGGATTAGATTACAAAGGATAAGCATGGTCGTCTTCATAGTCAGGTTTTCCTTCTGTGCCCAGGACTGCTCAACAGTGGAGTGTGCTTAATTCAAGCGATGTGTCTGTACCTTCGCACGGCTGGACTCAGCACCTCCTCTGCATTCCTTGTGCTAATAGAATCATTACTGTCATCTTTCGGTGATGTAATCCCACTGTCTCCTGACAGATGACCTGCCCAGGCTGCGATTCAAATGCCCATTCTGCACACATGTGGTGAAGCGGAAGGCAGACCTCAAGCGCCACCTGCGCTGCCACACAGGAGAGAGGCCCTACCCGTGCCAGGCTTGCGGGAAACGTTTCAGCAGGCTAGATCATCTCAGTAGCCATTTCCGAACTGTATGTATACCAGTTTTCGTCAGTTTGCTTCCTGTTCTCTCTCTCTCTCCCTCTCTCCCTCTCTCTCTCTCATTCTCTCTCTCCTTTCCTCCCTCCTCCCTCTCCCTTCCCCTTCCCCTCTCCCTCCCTCTGTTTTTCCCCCTTCTGGTACTGGGGATTGAACATTAACATCATACATGTTAAGCAAGGTCTCTACCACTTAGGTACATCCCCAGCCCTGTATTTAACTGCTTTAATAATCTGAGTTAGGGGGGCTGGTAAGATGGCTCAGCGGGTAAGAGCACCCGACTGCTCTTCCGAAGGTGATAAGTTCAAATCCCAGCACCCACATGGTGGCTCACAACCATCCATAACGAGATCTGGCACCCTCTTTTGGAGTGTCTGAAGACAGCTACAGTGTACTTACATATAATAAATAAAATTAAAAAAAAAAAAATCTGAGTTAGGGAGCCAGGCAGTGGTGGCACACACCTTTAATCCCAGCATTCTGAGTTTGAGGCCAGCCTGGTCTACAGAGTGAGTTCTAGGACAACCAGGGCTACACAGAGAAACCCTGTCTCGAAAAAAAAATACCGTGGGGTTGGGGGGGGGGGTGCCTTACTGTATGGTTCAGTGGGTAAAGGCACTTCTGTCACACCTGACAACTGAGTTCCATCCATCGACTCAACATGATAGAGAGAACCAGCTCTTGAAAGTCATCCTGTGAACTTCACATGTGTCCTGTGACACACATGTACACACAGACACACACTAAATAACATGTAAATAAATTCACTCATCTAGAACTCACAGAGGTGCAGCTGTCTCTGCCTCCAGGATTAAAGTCCTGCCTCATCACAGCCTGCATATACATATTTCAATAATTTTATTCTCCTTTGAGACCTTGAAGTAGGAGATACTCTTTTGGTGCTAAAGCTTTTCATATTTCCATATTAGTTCATACCAAATCTCATATGGTTTGGTATGTTTCTCTACTAGGAGACAATGATTACCCTGTACAAATGTTTTAAGTGTCAGATCAGAATCACAGTTTATCTGTATCTTCAGCATCTACTATTGATAGCTGAAACCTGCTAAGACCTCTGTCAGGGGCTGGGTCTGACCTGTCTCCAGTACACCTCCTTTCTAGTCTGTATCAGGTTCCCCCAGTCTCCCTAAGGAAAGGAGCGTGAAGGCCAATGGACATTCCAAGTCAAGGGCTATCGGGAAAGTGATAGCACTCAATGCCTTATGGTTTAATAAAGTGTAATGATAGACTAGATGTAACCGCACCTCTAATCCCAGTGCTTATGAGGCTAAGGCAGGAGGATCACCATGAGTAGCAAGGCAGCCTAGTCCACAGAGTAAATTCCAGGCCAGCCTGACTACAGCGTAAGACCCCGTCTCAAAAACAATACAAAATGGGGCCAGAGAGATGGCTCAGTTGGTAAAAAGTCTTTGCTGGGCGAAAGTGATGTCCTGAGGTCCAGGCAGCTGCAGTGTGACAGCAAACAGGAGAGACCCTGCCTCAAACAGGACGGAAGGTTAGGACTGACACCAGAGGGTGTCTGCTGACTTCTGCCTATACAATGACACATAAACACGCAGCCACACAGGAACACACACATGCACGCATGCACTAAATAATAAAAGCAGATGGCTCAGTGATTAAGAGTACTTACTCCTAGCTGGGCTTGGGCACATGCCTTTGGTCCCAGAAGAGATAAGCATATCTCTAGGCCAGCTTGGTCTATAGAGCAAGTTTCAGAACAGAGAAACCCAGCCCCACCAAGAAAAGAAAGAGTACACACTACTCTTATAGAGAATCATGCAGATTACAACCATCCCTAATTCCATCTCAAAGGGATCCAATACCCTTTCCTGACCTTTCTGGCATATACTCTTACACGCACACATACATGCACGTAAATAAAAATAAATCTTATTTATGTATATGCCAATATATATTAGAATACATACCAAAAGAGGTACCATTGCGGTGACTCATGAGGTAAGGCTGCCAAGCCTGATGACCTGAGTTCATACCTCAGAACCATATGGTGGAAGGAGAGAACCAGTTCCTGAAATACCAAAATACCGAAAACTCTCCTTTGATCTCCACACACATGCCGTGGTACCCAGCAACCCACATTGTCACCCGTGTGCCCACACCGTCACCCATGCACCTACATCATTACCCATACACCCGCACCGCCAGTTGCCCATGCACCCACACCATCACCTGTGTACCCACACTGTCTGCACTGTCACCATATATGTACACCGTCACCCATGCATCATGTAAACACCAATGACAGTAACAGCCTTTTAAGATGAGTGTAGAGGGGCACACCTATAGTCTGTTTATACTCTCCCAAATTCTTCTATGCATTTCTTTTACAAAAAGAAGACCAGACTACACAGGTTCTTCTGCTGCCTGCATTCCCATGAATCTCTATCATGTTTAAGTTTACTCTGAGATACTTGGTTAATCAATGATAAAGATACTGACCAAATGAGGATTAGGACACAAGCCCTCTCACACCCAGTCCACTTCCTAGCCAATCTTTGGTTAATAAAAATAGCCAGTAATCTTTGCAAAAATATTGATAAACTTATATTCAGGATTATATTTTTCCCTCTAGTAAGATAAAAATACATGAAGGGAGTTGGAGAAATGGCTCAGCAGGTAAGAGCACTGGCTTCTCTTCCAAAGGACCCACCCGGGTTCAATTCCCAGCACACACAAAGCAGCTCAAAACTGCCTGTAGCTTCAGTTCCAGGGGGTCTGACACCCACACATAGATAAACATGCAGACAAAACACCAATGCACATAAAATAAAAAGTAAAACAAAAAAAAGCCAAAAACATTTTTCTCTGACCTCCATATGCTCACCAGAGCATCCATGTGTCACCCTTTGTACACATTGATGATGATGATGATGATAAAATAATTCTTTAAAATCTTTAAAGCAGAACATGTTTGCAACTTTGACTCTGGGAAGGAATGGGTTAATGGATGTGTGGCATTATTAAGTGTGTAATCATAGTAAAACAAAACCCCATTACAGCCGTTATTCAGAGAACGCTGGTATCTGACGTGTCACTGGCTCTGGGGATAATTAGACGTTAACTTGAGTTTAATGCTTTGAGCATCTTAAGTGTATGAACTGGTCCCTAAAATAGCAAAGTGACCCAGTTTTGAACATTTATTTTTGCCACTCTTTAAATCCCTGCAGATTCACCAGGCATGCAAACTCATCTGCAGGAAATGCAAACGCCATGTGACTGACCTCACAGGGCAGGTGGTGCAGGAAGGGACCAGGCGCTACAGACTATGTAACGAGTGTCTTGCTGATGTGGGCATGGAAAGTCTCCCTGCTGACCTGGAGGCTGAGCAACACCGCACAGCCCTAGGCGATGGAGATAAGGACTGCCAGTGGCACCTGAGTGAGGAGGAGAAGAGATCCTATGTGGAGATCGTAGAGGACGGGTCTGCCGATCTGGTCATACAGCAGGTTGACAACAGCGAAGAAGAGGAAGAGAAAGAAATAAAACCCAACATTAGGTAGCCTGAAGTGTGACCAGTCAGAGCTGGCATGCCTGCAATTTACACAGACATGCTGTGTCTGTCTCTCCATGGGCAGAGCCCAGTGAATGGGTTTCTCCTACAGACTTAGAAGCAACCTGATGTAACTTGCATGCTTTCTGAATAGGCCACTGTATCCATTCTGAACGTTGTTGCTGCACTGGGAAAACCTTGCTTGCTGTTGGCATGACGGATGGTCATTACCCTTTCTATTTCTATTATTACAGATACCTTTTCTTTCCTTTCTTTCTTTTTTTTTTTTTTTGTTTTTGTTTTTGTTTTTGGTTTTTTTTTTGTTTGTTTGTTTTTTGTTTTTTGAGACAGGGTTTCTCTGTGTAGCTCTGGCTGGCCTGGAACTCACTCTGTAGACCAGGCTGGCCTCGTACTCAGAAATCCGCCTGCCTCTGCCTCCCAAGTGCTGGGATTAAAGGCGTGCGCCACCACCACCCAGCACCATTTTCTTTAAATATTGGAAAAATCTAGCAAACTTTTTTGACTAAAGTATTTTAAATAAATCTATCACAAAACTTTAAGACAATCTTTTTCGTGACACTTTTATTTATTCGTTTTGTTTGGGCGTGGGGTGTGTGCACGTGCTAGGACACTTGTAGACATCAGATGAAAGTTAATTTGTAGAAGTAGATTCCCTCCTTGTATCGTGTGGAATGGAATTCAGGGAATCTGTCTTGCTGTTTTACCTTCACCTGTCAGTAAGTCTGTCTACAACCATTTAAACTGTTTAGAAAGCATATACCTATGTTGTGGATGGGCCTGGTGCTGTTCTTGTGAACCAATCACCTAGTGAATAGGGGAGCCAATCACTGGGCGAGTAGGCGGGACTGCCGGGTTGGAGTGAGGATAGCAGGAGATTCGTCCTTTTGGAATTGGACAGCAGAGGGTTAAGATGTAGCTGCCGCTTTCCTGGTATCATGGCATATGCGCAAGGATTAAAATCAGATTTTAATAAGGCTTACATGATTAGGTTTAGTTGTTGCACCCAGAGATTGAGTTATCATTGTTTCTGAACTGAGTTTGTGTTGTGTTTTCCTTCACGCCGTGGCTCTTCTGGGTTTAAGAAAGGTACAGCGGTAAAGTGTGGGGTTTGCCCTGAGGTGCACCACAACGACTGGGGGATTTGAAGCACGGGGCTGGCATGGTAGCGACTGTCAGTGGGAACCTAGCAAGCTGGGTGGAGAGACTGTGGAGTTCTGAGTCAGAATCTCCACGCGAAAAAAACAGGTCGGCCATTGCCCGCCAGTGCATGGCGGGAGTCTGGCCATGCATCCGCAGGATCTAGCCTCAGGCCTGTGGGTTGGAGAGGCGCCCAGCAGTAAGAGCACTATCTACTCTTTAGAGGATGAAATATTTGAGTCCCTGCTCTTACAACCTCCTGTAACTTTCTATCTATGGGATAAAATACCCACTCTGGCCTCCACAGGCACCAGGCACTGAAGTGTACCACAAAGTATATCACAGGCAAAACGTGTATCACACACATAACCTTTTAATCCCAGTATTTTTTTTTTTCTTTTGGTTTTTTCGAGACAGGGTTTCTCTGTTTAGCCTTGGCTGTCCTGGAACTCACTTTGTAGACCAGGCTGGCCTCGAACTCAGAAATCCACCTGACTCTGCCTCCCGAGTGCTGGGATTAAAGGCGTGCGCCACCACGCCTGGCTTTTAATCCCAGTATTTAAGAGGTGGAAACAGTAGGGGCTCTGAGTTTGGAGGCCAGCCTGGTCAACAGAGTGAGTTCCAGGGCAGCCTCCAGAGAAACTCTGTCTTGAAAAAAACAACAAATTTTTGTAAGTCTAAAATTATTTATAACACAGTTCCAATATTTTAAGTGGTTTAGGATTATGATTAAGAGCTAAAATACCTGAAACAGTTCATAGTTTTTTGTTTTGTTTGAGATGGTTTTTTTTTCCTGTGTGGCCCTGGCTGTTCTGGAACTTCGCTCTGTAGACTGTACTGTCTTCAAACTCAAAGATCCTCCTGCCTCTGCCTCCTGCATGCTGGGATTAAAGATGTGTACCACCACCACCTAGCCATAGTTGAATTGTCATAGAATTAATACTATTCTTGTGTGGCTCGAAAGATAGCTCAGCAGTTAAGAGCACTGGCTATTTTTTTTTTTTTTTAGTATGTCATATTTTTATTGAAAATGTTAGTCTACTATCCCAGGAACCATTGTCATTTGTATTGTCAAGCTGCATGCTGTACTGAGCCACTTAATACAATTACCTCCCACACCTCAGAAAACACATCAATTTTACAGTGTTAAAGCCAAATAAATATCCTGAAGATTTTGTTAAATGCTTTCTTTCAAACATAATATGGGAACAGCTGATGTTCCTCCCCATGACACAGAAAAGGAAAATTAAATAAAAGATGAATATGAAAACTGCTTTCCAAAACTTCCCAGTGACCCCAATGTAAGATACATTAGCAACTAAGGTTTACTTTGGAAAATTCAAATTCTCATTAGATGACTGATGTAGTGCAATGATGTTTACTAATCATCAATGTAAATACTGTCTTCAGAAGGCCTGCAATGTTCCCACTTACGAGAAGCACTGCACGAAGAACTCTTGCTTACACGAACCCAAGGTAGAAAGGAAACATATTCTGGTATAATAAGGCCCTAACTGGCTATTCTTTCAGAGAAGCCAAATTGGTTCAGAGGACAGTCTGAATTCCTAGAACCCATAAAAAAGCCCCAAGTGTGCGTGGGTGGGTGAGGACATATGGAGCTGGAAGCTGTCTGGGCTATTCAGCTATAATGCAGTGCTTCCAGCTCCCCTAGAGACCGTCTTTCAAGACAACAGGGCTGAGTTGGTGAGGGAGACTGGGCATCCTGTCCCAGCCTCCATACACCCACATACCACACTACGCGCATACATAACAGTAAGTTAGAACCAGGAAACACACTGCTAAGGAGTCATGTCGGCGGGTGAAGACGAAGATGCTTCAATATAACCCCTTTCCTCTTTTTTTTTTTTTTTTTTTTTTTTTGGTTTTTCGAGACAGGGTTTCTCTGTATAGCCCTGGCTGTCCTGGAACTCCCTTTGTAGACCAGGCTGGCCTCGAACTCAGAAATCCGCCTGCCTCTGCCTCCCGAGTGCTGGGATTAAAGGCGTGCTCAACCCCTTTCCTCTTTAACAATAAACTGGAAGCCGGGCGTGGTGGCACACGCCTTTAATCCCAGCACTCGGGAGGCAGAAACAGGTGGATTTCTGAGTTCAAGGCCAGCCTGGTCTGTACAGAGTGAATTCCAGGACAGCCAGGGCTATACAGAGAAACCCTGTCTCGAAAAGAACCAAAAAAAAAAAAAAAAAAAAAAGTAATAGCCCGGAGATGGAACTGAAGAAGTAGCTTAGCAGTTGCTAACACCTGACCCTTGACCCGGACTGAGGTTCTGGGTCAGATCCCAGCCCTCAAGGCCACTAACAACCATCTGCAACTCCAGGTCTAGGGGATCCTGTGCCCTCTTGTGGCCTCTACTGGCACTGCATGGTACAGTTAGATGCAGGCAAAACACTCATTCACATAGAAAACCACACAAAATGAAAATATTGAAAAAAGTTGCTTTTTGAATTTTGGGCTGGACCATGTACCACCACTGGCCTGAAACAGTATGTAGACCAGGCAGACCTGCCCTAAACTCAAGTTCTGCCTGCCTCTGGAGTGCTGGGATCTAAGCACACGTGTGTGCATTGTGCCTACCTCTTTAATTTTAAAAAACTGGAGGGGACATGTCAGCTTTAAGAATAATTCCTAGCCTTGTGTGGTTGCCCATACCTTTTTCCTCTTAAAGATTTGTCTATTTTATGTTTGTGTTTTGCCTGCATTTATGACTGCTATGTGTGCCATGCCTGCATTTATGACTGCTATGTGTGCCATGCCTGCATTTATGACTGCTATGTGTGCCATGCCTGCATTTATGACTGCTATGTGTGCCATGCCTGTAGAGGGCTGCAGCTGATCACCCAGAAATGGAGTTTCAGTTAGTGGGTAGCCACCTGGTGGGTGCTGGGAATTGTACCCAAATCCTCTCTACAGGGTCAAGTGCTTGGTTGCTTTGTTGTTTTCTCTTTGTTTTGGGAGACAAGGTTTCTCTGTGTAACACCTTTGGCTATCCTGGAACTTGCTCTGAAGACCAGGCTGCCTCTGCCTCCCAGTGCTGGGATTAAAGACATCCTGGTTCAACCAGTGCTCAATTGTCTCTCCAGCCCCAGACTCCTGCCTTTTAATCTCAGCACTCAAGGGAGACGGAGGCAGGAAGATCTCTGTAAATTGGAGGCCAGCCTGGTATACATATGGAGTTTTAGGCTAGCCAAGGCTACACAGTAAGATCCTGTCTAAAACAAAACACAAGGAATAATTTTTAACATTTATGTCACAAAGTGAGGTGATAGTGATATGTACCTTGAGTTCCAAGAACTGCGGAAACAGAGGCAGGCAGATTTCTGAGTTCAAGGCCAGCCTGGTCTACTGAGTGAGTTCCAGGACAGCCAGGGCTACACAGAGAAACCCCCGTCTTTGAAAAACAAAGTATTCCAGCGACAAAAAAAACCACCACCACCACCACCACAGAAAAAAACATTTATGTCATGCTATATTTTTTATGAAGTGCTTTTTCCACAGCTCCTCGTTTAATCAGTGAGATTTCAATTACCACCTCATTTGTAGCTTGGGCTGAATGGAAAATGGCTGACAGGAACTATGGAGATGATAGATACGCTTTATCTATGGGAATGAGGAGATTGCCTGGAATCCAAATGGTATTTTACAGTGTTCCTTTTGCCTGAACACCAGCAGTGTCTGTTGGCCACAGTGTCACCAGCAGTTGAAATCACCTCTTTATAAATAAGGCTTTCTTGTTTTCTATACAAACCTCCCTCCAGTTTACCTGCTAGAGCAGTTGTTCTCAACCTGTGGGTCTGGATCTCTTTGGCAAACCTCTATCTCCAAAAATATTCACTTGTAACTCATAACAGTAGCCAAGTAACAGTTATTAAGTTGTAATGAACCACAGCATAAAGGAAAGGGTTGTACTGAGGGTGTGATGGAGCATCTATTCTGTCATGTTAGTGTCATAGAAGACCGTCTTAAGGGCTGAGATGGACTTGGGAATGCTGTGTGCAGTGTATTTCAGATGCTGACTTCTATGCCCAGACACCACTTTGCAGTCAGGATGATGGCACAGTTATCTCAATGTTATGTAAAAATTGTTTGCCATCACTTCTGATTGGCTAATACAGAGCTAGGCAGGAGAAGAGAATAAATAGGGCAGGGCTTCGGATCATAGTTGGGGGTTCTAAAAGAGGAGGAGACTGAGGAAAAAGGGAGTCAAGAGAGGGTGTGGGAAAAGGAGGGACAGAGGGAGGGAGCGGGGGAGGGAGAGACAAGAGAAAGGTGTAGAGACCTGGAAGAAACCAGGATTCACTAGGAGGTTGCCATGAGAGAGCAGCCAAGAGGACAGACATCCATGGACCTGAGTAAGCCAGGACAAGATCTCCACTTGCCTCAGAGCTGGAGGTAGCGGTATGCAGACACTCAGCTTCTTATAAAGGTGCTGGGATACAACCTCAGCCCTAATGGCTCAGCAAGAGCTGCTAATCACTAAGCCATCTCTTCAACCCTTAATAAGTTACAAACAGGTTTTGGGGTGTTTTTTTGTTGTTGTTGTTCTCTAACTGGATGCATAGACTGGCATTAATAAAGCCACAGCATGTTGGGGCAGACCTTTAATCCCAGCACCCAGGAGGCAGAGGCAGGTAGATCTTTGAGCTCAAGGCCAACCTGGTCTACAAACAGTCCAGGAGAGTCAGGGCTCTGTTATACAGAGAAACTTTATCTTTAAAAACCAAAAGATAAAGAAAATAAAATTATATGTCAGAAAGGTTTATATGTAAAGTATAATGTCAAATATTTATCCTATGAAAATATTAAGTATTTCTGCTTAAAAAGAAGAGAGAAAATCAGGAGTCTTCTACTCAGAACCAAATGGAACAGAGGATGGCTCTGCCCCTTAGCAATGTAAAAGCATGACCTCAACCTACATGGGGAGCATGTTCTCTGCTCTACACACGTCTTTTCTGAGACATGTTCAGTTGCCCAGGCTAGTTCTTAACTCATTCTACAGCCAAAGCTGGCCTTCAATTCAGGATCCTGAGTGCTGAGATCACAATTATGTCTATCATACCCAGCTCAGATGATATTGATTTAAGTGGGATTGGGCCCTGGCAGCTGCTTACACCAGCAGGCAGTCCCTTCTGAGAGAAGCTGGAGCACTTGCATTCCAGTGAAGAACAAAGGAAGGCACCTAGAAGGAAGACCAGCGCGTGGATACTTCATTCCTCCTTAGAGTAGGGAACAAAATACCCATGGAAGGAGTCACAGAGACAAAGTTTGGAGCTGAGACAAAAGGATGGACCATCCAGAGACTGCCCCACCTGAGGATCCATCCCATAATCAGTCACCAAACCCAGACACTATTGCATATGCCAGCGAGATTTTGCTGAAAGGACCCTGATATAGCTGTCTCTTGTGAGGCTATGCCAGTGCCTGGCAAATACAGAAGTAGATGCTCACAGTCATCTATTGGATGTAACACAGGCCCTCAATGGAGACGCTAGAGAAAGTACCCAAGGAACTGAAGGGGTCTGCAACCATACAGGTGAACAACAATATGAACGAACCAGTAATCCCAGAGCTCATGTCTCTAGATGCATATGTAGCAGAAAATGGCCTAGTTGGCCATCATTGGGAAGAGAGGCCCCTTGGTCTTGCAAACTTTATATGCCTCAGTACAGGGGAATGCCAGGGCCAAGAAGTGGGAGTGGGTGAGTAGGGGAGCAGGGCGGGGGAGGATACAGGGAACTTTTAGGATAGCATTTGAAATGTAAATGAAGAAAATATCTAATAAAAAATTGAAAACCAAAACCAAAACCAATGTAAGGTACCTGCTGCTCCTGCTCAAATGACCAAGTACAAGACTGCTCCTCAAAAATTGAAGAATCCATTATCTACAGATCACAGCTACACACTGGTTTTCCATTTCTTTCTTTCTTTTTTTTTTTTTTAAAGATTTATTTTATTTATTATATGTAAGTACACTGTAGCTGTCTTCAGACACTCCAGAAGAAGGCGCCAGATCTCATTACGGATGGTTGTGAGCCACCATGTGGATGCTGGGATTTGAACTTATCACCTTCAGAAGAGCAGTCGGGTGCTCTTACCCGCTGAGCCATCTCACCAGCCCTGGTTTTCCATTTCTGAAAGTCATACTTTAAATTAACAGCTCCATATTTCCATTTAGCAAAGATACTATAGAAAATGAATCATCATATCCTCTCAAAAGGAAGAAAACAAATCAGTTCTTCAGAAGAGTCTTTTCCCTTTTTGGTATTTTAAATGTCGATGATCACAAACACTTCTGGCTTCTCTTCATTATAGACTTGCATTGCTGAGTACGTTATTGCCTTGACTTCTGTTCCCTAAAATTAAAGGGAAAATGAAAATGGAATTAGAATATCTCCAGCAGGAGCTGGCAGGAAGTCAAACTGTAATTATGAAACAAGAGACTGGTGGTTATCAAGTCAGTGCTGTAGTATGTACTGGAGACGTGAGCCACAGGGAACTTGGCAGAGAGAGCACGGGACTGGAGCTGGTGCTAAAGAGGCACGGGGCCCAGCTGGTCAGGGAAGCCATCTGACCTGGCTGGGCAACCGTTTGTGTTTTAGCTATATAATGTGTCAGATCAAACAACACAAGCTCTCCAGGCTGGCCAAAGGCTCGCCTTGTCCCTCTCTATTTCCTTATATCTGGACCTCAGCCCTAGCCCTCAGCCTGTTCTTTGGGATTCTTCTCTTTTGGTCATGCCGGAGAGTGAGTTTCTCAGGTCAGCTCTTCCAGGATTCTGACACATTATATACCCCACCCCTGTCCCAGTTTAGAACAAAAGTATTAGATGTTCTCTTAAGTTCCTTCCAACTCTAAAAAGAATCTGTAATAATTCTGAGTGCCACAAAACATGCCAGGTCATAGTGAATGGCACCTGCTGGCTCTAATGCCCAACAGCATGAGAAGATGCCACAGGGATGACTGAGGTCACTGTCTTCCCTCTGCTATTATCACGTAGTCACCTTTCCCACAGGCTCACACTGTTCCTGCTGGTATCACCATATATGTCTATCCACATCTCAAACAGATGTTTAATGACCAGTGAGCTACATGGGCAGCTTTTCTCTCCACAGGACAATTCACATTTTCTCTGTAGGCATCTCCCCTCCATTCTCTCAGTCAACATGCTTCTTAGAGAATAAAAGCTATCAATAAGAACCAACTTGTGTGGCCAGCCTGGTCTACATAGCAAGTTCCAGGACAGCCAGGGTACACAGTGAAACCCTAACTTGAACAAAGCACTAGGAGAAGTAGTTAGCTCATACCTCCACAGGCACCTTGCCGCCGTCGCTCCGTGCCCTCACATCTGCCTGCCTGATCCAGGCCTGTCAGGAGCCAATTCTATACCTCCCACTGATTCCACATCACACACCAATGCTCCACACCCTCCTTTCCAGTGCACCACTATACCCCTCCCTCCTTCTCATTCCCATTTTGAATATAAATATGCTACAAAACCTCCTAACCAAAGCCACATGAAATAAAATCCTTCTCCTTTATTAACCACACCCTGCCCCTAGCTACTACTGTGTTACCAATCTTTCCCCTTTTCTGTAGTCATTTACAAAAGAATGTTTGTTTAAGATAGATCTCTAGTCCTGTTTCTCCTGAAACTTGTTATATAGACCAGACTATCCTTGAACTCAGATCTACCAGCCTCTGGCTCCTGTGTGCTGGGATTAAAGGTGTGTGCCACTATGCTCAGTGTTCCAAAAAGTTAAAAAGAGGCCTGGAGATGTATTTCGGTAGTGGAGCACCTGTGTAGCATGCATAAGGCTCTAAATTCGATTCCCACTGAGAGACAAAGAAAGAACATCTACCCCAGTTTCTTCATTGTAGGAGAAACTAAGCCTCTGGCGGCCCATTACCTATAACTTCCATCATCTAGAGGCAAAAAGAAAGGAGACTCCATGGGCTGGCAAGGTGGCTCAGTGGGTAGGAGCACTGACTGCTCTTCCAAAAGTCCTGAGTTCAAATCCCAGCAACCACATGGTGTCTCACAACCACCTGTAAGGAGATCTGATGCACTCTTTTGGCAGTGTCTGAAGTCAGCTACAGTGTACTTATGTATAATAATAAATAAATCTTAAAAAAAAAAAGGGCCGGGCGTGGTAGGGCTACACAGAGAAACCCTGTCTCGAAAAACACAAAGAAAAAACAAAACCAAGAAAAAAAAATCATAAACAAACAAACCCAGAGTTTACTTTCATGTATGCAGACGAAATGCTTTCTAGGGTACATGTGTGAACGTACCTGAGGGTGCTTGGACAGTGAGAACTCTTCTCCCCACCTTGAGAAGGAAAGTCAAACATGGTTATTATTTCTACAATTTTCTATTTTTATTTTACTCTGTACATTTTACAGTAAGGCTTGTGGAGACCCTGGAGGAGATAGCAGGGTGGGGTGGGATGAACTGCACGGGAGAAAGCCATGCTCTAGGCTACGATGCTCTCAATGCTGCTAGCAAACTGAGACCAAGCTGAGCATGGCCGCACACATTGAATCCCAGCACTGGGAGACAGATGGCTCCTTGAGTTAAAGACTAGCGAAGTCGACAGAACAAATTCCAGGACAGCCAGAGCTACACAGAGAAATCCTGACTTGAAAAGCCAAACCAACCAACCAACCAAACAAACAAACAAACCGGAATCATCTAGTTGAGTGCAGCTGCTAACTGTAAATACAAAGTTTTTCATCATAAAAACAATTGACAGCTGTAGTGATGCTGGTTCAGAGGTTACATGCACTGGCTGCTCTTCCAGAGGGCCCAGGTTCAATTGCCAGCAGCCACATGGCAGCTCATAACTGTCTTTCCTCTAATTACAGTAGACCTGACATCCTCTGCAGGCACGAGACATGCATGTGGTACACATACATACAAGCAATTACCCATACATAATACATTTTTCCCCCAAGACAGGGTTTCTCTGTATAACCCTGGCTGTCCTGGAACTCACTCTGTAGACCAGGCTGGCCTCAAACTCAAGAGATCCACCCACTTCTGCCTCCTAAGTGCTGGGATTAAAAGTGTGCACCACAACTGCTTGGATTAAAATAAATTTTTAAAAATTCAAGCTTACAAATCTAGAAAGAAATTTATTTCCATAGTTTCTGAGTTTGCAAAGCTCACATTGGCTAGGGGTCAATACAGGTTAACCTACCAAGCCTAAATGCAATGCTTCCCTGACTCACCATTTATACAAACCATATACATATATAGTCGTACATACATACATTATATAAATATTTATTTATACATTTTAACATCTTTTGTGACTTGCTACTTAGCCAGTTTGAATACTTACCCAATGGATCGTAACTTGAAATTTTTTTGATCAATATTAAGTACTTTCACTTCCTAAAGAGGAAAAAAAATGTTATCTTATTTTAAAAGATTTTTGTAACAAGGTCTTATATTACTCATGTTAGCCTCAAAATATAGTCAAGGAAAAGTATGCTTTATGGACCCTTCTGCCTTCATCTTTGCAATGGTGGGATCACAAGTATGTGTCACCATGCCTGGTTTTATGGAGTGCTGGGGATTAAAACCAGGGCTTTCAGAATGCTAAGTCAGCTTTCTTCCAAGTGAGCTGCAACCACTGGACAGAAAATTATTATTTTCAACAAAGCAAATAAAAAACAGAAGAACCAGAGGAGCAGTGGTGGCATAGGCCTTTAATCACAGCACTCGGGAGGCAGAGCCAGGGCTACAGAGAGCAAGCCTGTCTGGGGGTGGAGTGGGATCCATCTATAACACAACACTGCCCACATCCAGTGTAGGATGAGTGGCTCAGTGGATGCATGTGATGGATGGAGCTGACAAAGGAGACTGGAAGATTTCTGGAACACAAAGGGAATGTGTGTCAGGTGCTGGAGAACGTGTCCTAGAGGTTGGCAGCAGTGAGCAATTTGCATTTGTCTAAAATCGGGGCTGGTGAGATGGCTCAGCGGGTTAGAGCACCCGACTGCTCTTCCGAAGGTGATGAGTTCAAATCCCAGCAACCACATGGTGGCTTACAACCACCTGTAATAAGATCTGACGCCCTCCTCTGGTGCGTCTGAAGTCATCTACAGCACACTTATGAATAATAATAAATGAATCCTTGGACCAGAGAGATCAGGGACAGAGCAAGTGGGTCCGACTGGAGCAAGCGGGGCAGACCAGAGAGAGCAGGGTTGACCGGAACAAGGGAAAAAAAAAAAAAAGAAGTCTAAAATCGTCAATTGTTGAACTTATGGCAAAGTGACAGAGGCACGAAACTTCAAAGGCAACAACTGGACATGTGGACCTGAACACAGCTCACAGGTACACTGCCCGGCCTCCCCCCCCCCCATTTTTTTTTTGGTTTGGATCAGGCTCAATATGTAGTCCTGACAGACCTAGAACTGCTCTGTAAACCAGGCTGGCCTGGAACTCAGAGTTCCTCCCGCCTCTGCTTCCTGAGTGGTATTAATGAATGGCATGCTGACCATGCTGGCTTAGTAAATGCTCTCTCCAGCCCTTGGTGATATCAAATACTTCAGAGAGAGAGAGAGAGAGAGAGAGAGAGAGAGAGAGAGAGAGAGAGAGAGAGAGAGAGAGAGAGAGAGAGAAAATGAATATACCTAGGCAAACAGGTTAATCAATAAGGACCTGTTTGCTGGAGAAATCACTCAGCAGTTAACAGCACTGGCTGCTCTTGCAGAGGCCCCGGAATTGATTCCCAGCACCTCTATGGTAAGTCACAACTGTTGTGATTACGGCAGCAGGGGCTATGGTGCCCTCTTGTGGCCTTCACTGACACTGCGTGCACTCAGTGCACAGATGTGCATGCAGGCAAAACAACTACATAAATTGAACAAAACTTCTTTTAAAAACCCTGTAATTTATCCCAGCACTCGGGAGGCAGAGGCAGGCGGATTTCTGAGTTCGAGGCCAGCCTGGTCTACAAAGTGAGTTCCAGGACAGCCAGGGCTATACAGAGAAACCCTGTCTCAAAAAACTAAAAAAAAAAAAAAACCTGTAATTTATATACCTCAACATTACCTCACTATCTCAATGGACTGGTTTTTGGATCCTATGTCTTACCTTTAATTATTTGTTCAATTTTAAAATGTGAATCAACAGCCTACTTGCTCAGCAAAAAAAGCCCAAAACCCAAGAAAACCCTTGCGCTTACCCGGGGTATGAAGTACTCATCAGCACTGAACTTGTAAAGCCACTCGTCCAAAAAGTGAAACAGCAGAGACTGCAAGTCGTCCCCTGCACAGAGTGGAAGGGACCACAGCAGGCCATGGTTAGTAAGGTTCAGAATCCACCCTGCTGCTCTTCCTGTGACAATACACTCAGATCATGAAGAACAACGTCCACTCATGCCATAACTTTTCCTTGTGAATAGAGCAGATACCTTGGGTTTCTACTTCCACGGTGCGGAGGGGCTCCACAGTCCCAGTATCTGTCATGTAACCAAACATGGCCATGGCACACTGTTCAAATGCTTCCTCCAGAGTGTCTCCCCATGCGTGTAACCTAAAAATTACAAAGTTTAAATTACAACAAATAAAAATAAAAGGGGCCACAGTATGTGCATCAACTACAAGACAGAGAATCCCACAGTAAAGCAAAAGAACACCAGCTTCATAAACATAAACTACATGTCTAATTTGACGACACCCACACTGGATGTTTTTAAATCATCATTTCAGATCTAAAACAACAAAATCGAAGGAGAAAAATGGAAATACGCTTGGGCCAGAAGTTAAAGATACTTGCCACCAAGCCTGACACTGCAGTGGAAGAGCTGACCTCTGCCCATACACCGTGGCACTCAGGTCTCACTCACACATACCCCACAAAAAAAATGTAATTATATGCTGGGGCACACCTTTAATCTCAACACTCAGAAGGCAGAAGGCGTATCTCTACAAATCTGAGGCTACCCTGGTCTATATAACAAATTCCAGGCCAGCCAATGCTACACAGTAAGATCCTACCTCAAGGGCTGGCAAGATGGCTCAGTGGTTAAGAGCGCCAACTGCTCTTCCAAAGGTCCTGAGTTCAAATCCCAGCAACCACATGGTGGCTTACAACCATCCATAATGAAATCTGATGCCCTCTTCTGGAGTGTCTGAAGACAGCTACAGTGTACTTACATATAATAAATAAAACTTAAAAAAAAAAAAAAAAAAAAAAAAAAAAAAAAAAAAAAAAAAAAAAAAAAAAAAAAAAAAAAAAAAAAAAAAAAAGATCCTACCTCAAAAAAGAAAAGATAGAGGGGCTGGTGAGATGGCTCAGCGGTTACATGGTGGCTCATGACCATCTATAGAATGAGATCCAATACCCTCTTCTGGTGTGTCTGAAGACAGCTACAGTGTACTCATATACATAAAATAAATAAATCCTTAAAAAAAATTAAAGCATTCATTCTATTTAAAGACAGTTTCAAAGAACAACTCTTGGTATACTCACTGGACATCAGCCGTATGATCCAAATCTGAGGGAGAGAGGGGAAATGGGTAAGTCACGGACCTTGACTCTGAAATCATACAGAACTAAGTCTAGAGGGCTGACAGGCAGCAAACACTCTCCTTCACTGCCACTCACTAACAACATCATCCTGGCTGCACAGAGGCTCAGACTTATAACCCTAGTGTTTAAGTGCCTAGGGCAGGTAGATTATAGATTCCAGCCCAGCCTAGTCTACTAAGACAACCTGGGTACACAGGAACAGCCCATATCCATTCACTCACTCACTCATTTCTGAGTCAGGGTTTCTCTGTGTAATCCTGGCTGTCCTGGAACTCTCTCTGTGGGCCAGGCTGGCCTCAGACTCAGAGATCTGCCTGCCTCTGCCTTCCAAGTGCTGGGATCAAAGAAGTGTGCTGCCACCGCCCAGCAATAATACCACTTCTTTGACGGGGGTGGGGAGAAGGGGATGGCTCAGTGACTAAAAGCTTGTACTTGCTGAACTGGACCACATGTGGAAAGAGAAAATTGACTCTGAAAATTGTCCCTTGACTTCCATATGTATACTGTGGCACATATATACCTCCATATGTATACTGTGGTACATATATATATATATATGCATCCTCATCCCCCTTCTTATACACATACAGAGAGAGAGAGAGCGAGAGAGAGCGCTAGCTAGCTCAGTAGGTAAAAGTGCATGCTACATAAGGCAATATGATACAAGTTCTGATCTTGAGAAGCCATGTTAACATTGCACATAACAGCACAAACATCTACTATTCTAGCACGCTTACAAGAACCTGGAGGAGGAAAAAAAGCAGCTACAGACTGGTGGTTCTCAACCTGTGGGCCTCCTAAGACCATGGGAAACCACAGATATTTATTTATATTATGATTCGTAACAGTAGTAAAATTACAACTATGAAGTCGTAACAAATAATTTTATGGGTGGGGTCACCACAACATGAAGAACTGTATTAAAAGGTTGTAGCATCGGGAAGATTGAGAACCTACTCAGCCGGGCGTGGTGACACACACCTTTAATCCCAGCACTCGGGAGGCAGAGGCAGGTGGATTTCTGAGTTCGAGGCCAGCCTGGTCTACAAAGTGAGTTCCAGGACAGCCAAGGCTATACAGAAAAACCCTGTCTCGAGGAAAAAAAAAAAAAAAGAGAGAACCTACTCTAGATATTCCTGGGCCAGTTAGCCTGGCTTACCAGTGCCCAAGAGACCTTGTCTCAAAGAATGCAGAAAAGGACTGATGCCCAAGGCTGTCCGATTTCTATGCACATGTGCACATACACACTGACACATCACACGTATGAAGTAAAGTTAAAGCAAACAAAAATGATAGTGATGAAGAGGTAGTTCACCAAGTAGGAACACTTGTTGATCTTACAGAGAGTAGGTAGGGATTTGGTTGCTAGAACAGAATGGTGGCTCACAACCACCTTGTAACTCCAGTCCAGGGGATCTGTTGCCTTCATGGGTACGAGGTACACATAAGGTGTACATCTCTCAAAACACTCCAACAGATAAGCAAACCTTTAAAAAAAATTAGGAAACATTTCTTAAAAGTAGGAAAACATGAGGCAGTTAGGCCTTTTGCTATGTACTTAAACTTGACCCTCTCCTAGTATTAGTTCAAAAACAAAATCACCTACTTCTTAGGTTTCTATTTAAATGAAGGATAACTTGTGGAGAGTACCAAGGCAGGAGGCTTTGGTGTTTTGTCTCATCTTGCCTTGGTTTAGACACAGGGTCTCCCTGTGCACTTCAGGCTAGTCTGATCCTCCTGCCCCAAGTGCTGGGGTACAAGCATGTACCACCATGCCCAGCTTCTTCTAGGTAGCCTAAAACATCTAAGTTGTGTGCAGCACTGGGTCCCTGCAGTCCCAGCTTGAGTTTGAAGCCAGATAATCACTTGAGCCCAGTTCAAGGCCCACCTGGGTGATACTGCCAACTTCATGTTTGTCAGGTGTCTTATATATATATATTGGCCTCTCAGAAAATATTTACTGTCATCAGTTACTTTTCCTGACTAGTTGAATTCTGAACACAGAACAGTTCAGGAAAGCCAATTGCACAGGATGTACAATGAGAGTTCCTACAGGACAGACAGACCACAACAGCTCTAGTGCATGCCCCACTGCGTCTCCTCCTTTTCCGTCTGTCCCTTGCCTAGTCCATGGTTTACATCAATTCTTTTCACTTGTTTTGCTTTGGGATGGGGTCTATGGCTGTAGTCCTGGCTGGCCTACAATTTGCTATGTAGACCAGCCTGGAATAGATTGTCTTGCCTTTGTCTCCAGAGCTTCAGGATTAAGCATGTGTGCCACAGCAACCAGCAATTCTCCCCACTAGCAGGGATTCTCAGAGGTCACTTAACGTAAGCCCTGAGCACTGCCTGGAGATGTGGCTTGGTGATAGAGTACTTGCCTAATGTGTGCAATGTTCTGGATGTTATAGTGAGCATGAAACACAAAGTAAAGCAAAGACATGAAAGAAGGGAGGGAGGGACAGACGGACCTGGAGTCCATAGAGAACAGTAAAGCTGGTAGACCTGGTAGTGCGACTAAGGTTTTCAGTAGACTTAGACAGGAGGATCACAAGTTTGAGGCCAGTCTGATATATGTATTGAGCTCAAGTGTCCAGGTACATAGAACGCCATGTTTAAAAATACCACAAACCCCAATGAAACTAATTTTAAAAGGAGGAGCGAGCTGGGAATGGAGGTCACTGGCACAGTGTTTTCCCTGCTACAACAAAATAACTGATATAAGCATTATGATAAATCTGCACAACTCTTAGTATAACACTTGCATCAAAACTGTAGTTAACCAAACTCTAGCATGGCTTCTAATAGCATAAGGCCACATCTTTAGGATAGAGCAGAAGCCTTAGTCAAAATGCTTGCCTGAGGAAAGCCTGATAAAGGTTGTAGAATTCTCCCTTTGTTCTAGCCAAAGCTTGATAAAAGGCTCTGAATCTCCCTATTTTACAGCAAGTACCAAAAAGCCTTAAAATTGTGACTATGTATCCCTCCAGCTCTGAACAATCTTCCCTAAAGACCTGGTTCTTTGAAATGTTATCATCCCCACAACCGGGGTCTCTTGTCTCCAGTCTGTGGGAGGCTAGAACTCAAGCTTCTCAATGTGCCAGGGAGTAGGCATAAGTGGCCTTGGCCCTGCTGCATCGCCAGCGACTACAGTGACTAGCCCTTTGTACTCTGTCCCTCCTTTGACTGTAGGAGCCCTTGCTCTGCCCGCCCCTCCCCCCCCATTCTCCTTGTAGAACAGTCTCTGTGTGAACTGGAATGACTCTCAGCTCTCACAGCTCCTGGACTTAACCATACTCACTTTGAGTTGTGTCTGTCTGTGTGACCTTTGACAAGGATAAAGGAGCTAGACATAAAGGAACCAAGAGCATGAGTTCACTCATGTGGACTCTAACACAGAAAACTCTACTCCAGAAATCCAAAATATAACAATGGTGGCTTCAGGGATAAGAGGCTGGAAAGGAACTGAGGGAACTTTCTAAGATGACACAATTGGTCTATCTGGAAACTAGGGCTGCTTACATGGGAAGATCTGTTTAGCAACAAAAATAATCTATGCCAGGTGTGGTGGACCATGTCTGTGATTCCAGCACCAGGGAATCACCTACTGAGTTCTAGGCCAGTGAAGGTTAGAGTGAAATCCTGTCACAATAAAAGGAAAGTACTTAACACTTTACTAGGACATATGTAAATTATACGCAATTCTTTCAATTTTTAAAAAATATGATACATTGCTATAAAGAGTGGTTCTCCAATTTTTTAATCTCAGGAACCCTATACTCAAAGGCTACTGTAGGGCAGAAGCTATAGCTCTGGGGTAGACTACTAGACTAGCATGTCCACTAAAGACATAAGAGATTTCTTTATTTCTGAGACAGGGCCTTACTCTGTAGCTCTAGCTGTCCTGGAACTCACTATGTGGACCGGGCTGGCCTCGAACTCAATACATTTCCCTGCCTCTGCCTCCAGGATGCTGTGATTAAAGGTATGGAAGCTGACACAAGAACTTTAAAAAAGGAACACCGAGCAATTTCAAAGTATTCATTTAAAAATAACAATAACCCCAATTTAACATAAATTACATTTTTTATGAAAAACTAAATTGTCAAAAGTTTAGTGGGGCTTTTTTGTTATTGTTGTTTTTGTTTGTTTGTTTTTGTTTTGAGACAGGGTTTCTCTGTGTAGCCCTGGCTGTCCTGGAACTCATTCTGTAGACCAGGCTGGCCTCGAACTCAGAAGTCCGCCTGCCTCTGCCTTCCAAGTGCGCCACCACTGCCGGGCTAAGTTTAGTGTTTTTATCTTTCAAAAAAATTTAACGTGATGCAAAAGTTCCAGTACATAATAAGATCCAATCTTGGGCTGTGGACACACACGTCCGCACACACAGAAAAAGGTATCTTGATTACTCTAACCTGGTCACACTATTCCCTACTGGGAGAAACTCGAGGACAACCCAGAAATCACTTGAAAATACAACTAACGCACAAGTATAAGTTACAATGATAAATGTTGGACCAGCGCCACACCACTTAACTCTATCCCCAAAGGTTAAGTGTGATTCGGGCACACGAGGACTTTTAGAATGGATGGGGGCAGGGGGTACGGCCTCGGGTTTCTTCATTGTCTAGTAAGGTGATCTTTTTCTTCACTTTCCTCCTACATTGGGTACAAAGAGGGATACACTGGGATCACGCCAGAGCACCAGTAGAGCAAAGAAATGGGCGAGGCAGGAAGCCGCAGGTAAGCAGTCGCGGTTGTCGGAATGCAAGAGATGTGGGTCACCTACTCACATTCATACTTTCGATTGACTGGAGGATACTTGTCCTTGGTCGCCTTCTGTTCCTCCGTCAAATTGTAATCTCTAACATCTTCCTCCTCTTGAGCCATGAGTGCGGAGTTGGTACTCTTACTTCCGCCCTTCAGCAGCCAGACTTCGGCCCCGCGCCATAACTTCCGCCCTACACCCCACCCCTTGGCAGCGGGTCTAAAAGGACCAGGCCTCCATTCTGCGAGCTCGCGGAAGGATATTTTCGCTTGCGGCTGCCAGGCTTCCAGGCTCGGTCCTGCCGCTTTTATAGCATGTGTTAGAGACCAGCACCCTATTTCCTGCACTCATCACTATTAGTACCGAGTGACACCACCTTGAATTAGGCACCTGTAAGTCTAAGCGGTGAAGCGTTTTCTCCTCGTCTGCCCCCACCCGCCCCCCGAGTTGCTAACCAGACCCGGAAACACTTCCAAATTTTTTCGCTACCCTGAGGGAGTTGTCAGCATAACGGCCCGCTAAGAAGATGGCTGCGCATGAGCGTGGAAGGTGTGTGTCACGTGACCCGCACGGGCCTCGTCCCGGCAGGCGGGGCGCGCGCGCAATCCGTGGAAGTCTCGGGACTTGGGGGGGGGGTGGGAGGAGGGAAAGGGGCGGAGCGCGCGCCTGGGACTCGGAGGGGGGGGTGGGGGAAAGCGACTCTCGAGCGTCTCCATAGGCCGCCAGGCGGATGCTCCGCCCACCCCTCCGACCCGCGCTTCCTCATTGGCCGGTGTTGGCGCGAAGGCACGCGAGCCGGCCCCCCACGCACGGGTCGCAGGAAACAATAGAGGCCGCGCGCGCGGAGCCGAGCGCTCGTAGCCTCCCCGCCCCTCCTGCAACGCACGACCCCGGGATCCCCCCCAACCCCTCCCGGCTCGCCTGCCGCCATGGCTGACAAGGAAGGTGAGTGTGCCGTGGCCGGCTCCGGAGGGACGGTGCTGGCTTGCAGGGCTGTGTCGTGGCCTGTTATGCGGCCTGAGACGGAGAGCAGGCCGGACTCTGGCGAGCCCCGTCCCAGCGACGCCGGCCTGAGGACTGAGCTCCCCGGCGGGGCGGGTTAACGGCGCCAGCAGCTTCTCCGGAGCGGATGCGAGGCGACGCCAGGTCTCGGGCCTAGGCGACTACGAGCCTCCCTGCCGGTCCCTCTGCCTGCCGGGGCTCGGGGCGCCGCTCTCCATCCCATCCCCAGGCTCGATGCGCAGGTCTCCTACTCGGGGTTGGCGGACTTGGCGCGCGCCACCGCGCTTCGTTCGAGGTTGCACACCATCGGCCCCGAAGGAGTAACGGAGTGTCCACAGGCTGGGGTGGCCCCAGGACTTCCGGCCCGCCGCGGCCGAGAGTGGCGTTAGTGCCCGCGACCTGGGAGATTAAGATGAATCTCCATTTCGTTGTCAGAATCCGGGCGCCGCGCCGGTGGCTTGGAGAGGGTTTGTGCCCTTTCCGTTTATGTTGGCTAACTTGATTTGTCTTTTAAAAACATCTTAGCGGCCTTTGACGACGCGGTGGAAGAACGGGTGATCAACGAGGAGTACAAAATATGGAAGAAGAACACCCCTTTTCTTTATGATTTGGTGATGACCCATGCCCTGGAGTGGCCCAGCTTAACTGCCCAGTGGCTTCCAGATGTGACCAGGTGACGTGAATCTCTTGAATATTACTTTGATAGCTTATATATTTCAATTTATTTTTCCTCCAGTCACTAAGTAGGACATAATTAGAGCCTATGAATAGTATTTATTTTCCTCGACTAAAAGTAAGGTCAAAACAGAAGATCATTTTGTAATTTACCCTGCAAAGAAAACATGCTTTGTTGTTGTGTTATTTTGGTTTCTTTCTTTCTTTCTTTTTTTAAACTTATTATCTCTATTTGTATGAATACACTGAAGCCAGAAGAGGGCATTGGGTCACAGTACAGATGGTTGTGAGCCACCATATGGTTGCTGGGATTTGAACTCAGGACCTCTGGAAGACTAGTCAGTGCTCTTAACTGCTGAGCCAGCTCTCCAGCCCTGTTTTTGTTTTTTCTCTCAGTACTGAGTTGAATATCCATTCTTAAGACTGGAGTTGGCCATGTAATATAAAACCTGACAGTTTCCAAAAGTTATTCTGGGTCCAGTTAATTCAACAAAACATTTGATTTCTTGTCATTTATAAGGTTAATAAATAGCAAGATAAATCCGGGGTCTGCCTAACTGAAGTGTGTGTGTGTGGGGGGGTGTTTTCAGCAGTAGTGTGGGGGGGTTTTAGAGCCTTGGGGGTGGGGGCCTGGGGGGTTGTAATGTTTAGTGATTGAGATCTATTGATGGGGACTTTGATCCTCAGCACCCCTCAGCTTGGGTGGGGGCCCTGGGACCCTGCAGCTGAATTGCATACACAGAATGACTAACGGAGGGGAATGTCTGTCAGCATGAACTACCAGACTGGTTTGCCGAAACAAGTGTCAATCCAAAGATGGTGGATGTGGGTAATTACTGTTGTAAAATTGGCAAAAACGTACTGAATTCTTTTCAAACTCAAGAGTTAAGATATGTACAGAATTCATTTGCGAGGCTGGTGGGGTTCAGCAGGTAATAGGGTTCAGCAGGTAATAGAAATTTGGAGTGAAGCGTTGTTTTGGTTTGAGGGTTAGGAATTGAACTTTGTGCATGGTAAGGAAGACAGTACGTCTGCAGTACATCTCTACTCTGTGTGTCATGGAAAGAAAGTTCATCTGCATTTTGCTAGTAACTTAAGAATGAGGCTGCTGCCTTTGCAGAAGTGTAGAGGGAAATGGAGACCTTTATCTGAAGGATGTTAGGCAAATCCATGCAGGCACCCAGAAGTTTGGAGTTGGAGTTGTTTTGTTTTGGTTTTTTGAGCTCTTTTTTTTCTCTTTTCTTTTTTTTTTTTTTTTTTTTTTTTTTTTTTTTTTTTTCATACATAGGAGTCTTTGTTTTGCCTGCATGTTTGTCTGTATCGTGTGAGTATAGTGCCTGCAGAGGTCAGAAGAGGGCTGGAACTCAACTGGATCTGGAGTTACACTGTTGGGAATCAATTCCTGAAAGAACAGCCAGTGTTCTTGCTGCTGAACTCTCTCTCCAGCCTGTGGAATTGGGAATTTATTAGATTAAAAAACTAGTTGGGAGTTCAAGCTTAGTAGAGTTATCTCTATCTGTTCTCAATGGTTGTTAAACAATTTTTATTGAGGGTCTGTGGTGCTACATACAGAGGCAGAGAGTAGGAAGGTCAGGAGGTCAAGGCTAATCTATGACACACCATAGGAAAAAACCTACATGGTGGTACAGGTCTGTATTGTAGCACTCGGGGTAATTACAAGTTTCAGGCCAGCCTGGGTTACATAATACAACTCTGTCCTCTCCAAAATGTGTGTGTTAGAACAATGAGTCCCAAATTTTAGCTATTACATGATAGTTCATTATAGGGTCCCCCTCCTTCTCCCACACTTTTAAAAACTGCGTTGGAGGTGAGGAGACAGATTTTTTTTTTTTTTCCCTTGGAGACAAGGCTGTCCTGGAACTCACTCTGTAGACCAGGGAGACCCAAATTGAAGTTCCTGTTTCTTGGGCAGTTAAAAATATAATCTCTATCTAGAATGTTGTACTGGCTTCTCTTCCTTGAGATGCTTAAAGTAGTTGACTTTTGGCATTTTCTAGGTAGCTTATTTAATCCCTTTGGCAACAATTGTAAGTTTTCATTAACCCAGTGGTATAGCATCTTTCCCATTGAATTGAAGGGTTTCAAATTGTACAACATAGTCAGCTGCAGGTGTTGTAACCTTTGTATCTCCTACCCTCCAGGGCTTCTCATGATAGGGCTGAGTCCTTCCATTTATCCAATGGTACTGGTACTGTACCAGAAGCTCTGCTTTACCATGGAGATTAATTTTTACAGGAGAACACAAATGGTATTAAGCTATGGCTCTTATTTGAAACTTAATATACTTTGTTGCTTACAGTATAAAATCTAGACTGCCTTAAGCTGACATTAAAGAAATTGAACAGTGGTTTTAATCCTCTTTATAGGTTTCTCATTTGGCTTTTCCACTTCCAGAACTAGAGTTATCTCAGCCACATTGCTTGATTTTTTTTTTTTTTTTTCCCCAAATTTCAGATGAATTAGTATTGTGGTGTTTAAATCTAGCCCAGCCCATAATGTATTAGTTTGTTTGTTTTGTTTTGTTTTACTGAATTGGACCTGAGACCTTATGGATACCAGTTTCACACACTACCACTGAACTGTATTGTATTCCCCAGCTGTTAAGTTCCAGTGGTTTTGTGTGCCTTTCATGTGGTGTATACTGCCTAGTATCTATGTTATATGTGTTTGTGTTGTCTTACTTTGCTTTCTGTTGCCGTGATAAAACACCAGGAACAGGAGAGGCTTGGGGAGGAGAGAGTTTGTCTCAGCAACAGTTTATAATCCATCATGGAAGTTCAGGGTGGGAGCTGGAGTAGAGGCCATGGATGAACATAGCCTTTGTCTTGTTCAGTTTGCTTCTTACATAACTCAGAATCACTTGCCCAGGGATGGCACTGCTCGTGATGGGCTAGGTTCTACATAAATTCCAGAGAATGCTTCCACAGGGTTGCCTACAAGCCATTCTGATGACGGTAATTCTTCAGTTTGTATTCTCGCTTGTTTTGTTTGACTGCATGTATGTCAGTGTGCCACTTTGTACCTGGTACCTTGTTCTGGGTACCTGGAACCCGGGGATGCTAGAAGAGGGTGTCGGGTCCTCTGGAACTGTAGTTCTACACACTTGTGAGCCAGCATGTAGATGCTGAAAACTGTACCCAGGTCCTCTGCAAGAACAATGGCTCTTGATCACTGAGCCATCTCCCCAGTTCCTGTTCCTGGCTCTTTCAGAAGAGTGCCTGTTTATTTTGTTTTGAATTTAGGAGTGTGTATATTTTGTTTGTATGTGTATACATACGCCCGTGTGTGGGTTTCCTGAGGTCAGAAAATGGCATTGTAGATCCCCCTGGGTCTGAATTACCTCCATATGGCTATTGGGAATTGAATCATGGTCCTCTGGAAGAGCAGCCAGTTTTCTTAACTGCTGAACTATCTCTCCAGCTCCAGGGAGTCTGTATAGTCATCTATGTTTTCAAACAGGAGTGCATGTATCTCAGTGATAGAATGTTTGAGTGAATGTGTTAGGTTTGAGGATGTGGGCCAGTGGATAGAGAGAGCAATTGTAGAAGTGTGAGGATCCCAGTTCAAATCCCAGCACTGGTATAAATAGCACACTTGTAATTCCAAGAGGCAAACAGGATCACTAGGATAACCTAGCTAGACAAGCAGAACTGGCAAACCCTGGGTTCAGGAGAGTCAGTTCTGTCTTCAGTCTATCAGGAGTAAAAAGATAAGCCAGAAGTCCATTGTCCAGTTCTGGCCTTGACATTTGTAAGCGTGATAGATGTGTACATACAGAAAGGGTGGTGAGAAAGACAATTATAGGTTTAGGGAGAACTAAAATGAAAACAAAACTTCGGGCTGGAAAGATGGCTCAGTGGTTAAGAGTGCCGACTGCTCTTCCGAAGGTTCAGAGTTCAAATCCCAGCAACCACATGGTGGCTCACAACCATCCATAATGAGATCTGATGCCCCCTTCTGGGGTGCCTGAAGATAGCTACAGTATACTTACATAAAATAAATAAATAAATACCTCAAGAAGAGGAGGAGGAGGAGGAGGAAGAAGACGACAAGAAACAAAACTACTTCCAAAGTGTTTGGAGCAGTGTATTTAGTAATTAGGAACATAGTAAATGTTTGGACAGTGTATTTAATGTTCTTTTTTGCTTATTTGAAAAAGGGTTATTCTGTGTAGCCCTAGGTGTCCTGGAATTCAGAGATCTACCTACATCTGCCCCTGAATACTGGGACTAAAGGCCTGCCACCACTGCCTGGCTAATGTTCTTTTTTTGTGAAGTACAAGAACTCTTGGTTTTAGCTGGGCGTGGTGGTGATGCCTTTAATCCCAGCACACGGGGGGGGGGGGGGGGGGGGGGGGGGGGGCAGAGGCAGGCAGATTTCTGAGTTCGAGGCCAGTCTGGTCTACAAAGTGAGTTCCAGGACAGCTAGGGCTATAAGGAGAAACCCTGTCTCAAAAGAAACAAAAACAAAAAAGAAGAACTGTTGGTTTTATAGCATAGTTTCTCCTCTCTTTCTGTCTCTCTCATCTCTGCTAAGAGTTCTTGGTAAACAAGAATATATTGGCTCAAAAAAAAAAAAAAAAAAAGACAGGCAGTGGTGGCACATGCCTTTAATCCCTGCACTTGGGAGGCAGAGGCAGGAGGATTTCTGAGTTCAAGGCCAGTCTGGTCTATAGAGTGAGTTCCAAGAAAGCCAGGGCTACACAGAAACCCTGTCTGGAGGGGGAAAAAAAAAAAACAAAGCCCAAAAAAGGAATATATTGGCATATCTAACAGTTATTTTCTTTACTTCTTACATATTATAAAGAGAGTGTATAGTTTTTGTTGTTGTTGTGGTTTTTTTTTTTTTTTTTTTTTTTTTGAGGGGGTAATTCTAAATTTTTGGCTAAGGTAAATAAAAATTGAGTGCTGTATTTGTGCCTTAGTAGAGGACTACTAGAAGTAGGAAATAGACTACCAGGTAGTCAGTGGGTAGAGATAGGTTCCTACTGCCAAGCTTGTAACTTAAGTTTGATCACCTGAACCCATGGGATGGAAGGAGAGAACTGATTTATTTTATTCTATTCCATTGTGGGGAGGGAGTTGTGCATGTCTTAGAAGAATGGGCATGCTCAGAATCTGCTAGAGCTGGCTGGCCTTTCCCGTGGTTGTGGGTTACTTGACATGGGAGCTGGGAGCTGAACTCAAGTCCTATGAGAAGAGCAGCACCCACTATTAACTGCTAAACCATGGTTTTGGTCCCACTTTTTTAAAGGTGGGAAATAGGGGCTTTGGTAATGATTCAGTCAGTAAAGTATTTGCCTCATAGGCACTGGGGAGGTGAAGTCAGTCCCCAGCGCTCAGGCAGGGTGGTATATGGGTAAAGTCTTGGAATTGAGGAGATTCCAAGATGGGAAACAGGAAGATCCCTCAGTCTTACCAGCCAGGCTAACCTAACTGGTGAGCTCCAGGTCAATATAGCAAGCCTTATCTTAGAAGGCATTTTAAGAGTGATGCCTAATTGTCCTCTGGGATCCACATGCTCCTGTGCTTGGACTTAGGGTTTTGTTGTGTTTGTTTTAAGTAGGAAGTAGTTCTTACTATCTCAAGATGGAATTATTTGGATTTTTGTTTTGTTGTATATGTACATTGCTGACTGATATCCTGGGTTACCAACTTGAATAGTGGTGATTTGTTTTTACAGGCCTGAAGGGAAAGATTTCAGCATTCATCGGCTTGTCCTGGGAACACATACATCTGATGAACAAAACCACCTGGTGATAGCCAGTGTCCAGCTCCCTAATGACGATGCTCAGTTTGATGCATCCCATTACGACAGTGAAAAAGGAGGTAGGACTCTTCAGGATGGAAGAAGTAATGGTATATGGGTTATATCTGCATTAAGGAGGTATACAGTTTGGTTAACCAGGGAGACTGACCCAAAGACAGAAATTAGTTCGTAGATGTGAGTTGCTACGGGGTGTTTTGTTTTGTTTTGTTTTGTTTGTGTGTGTGTGTGTGCATGTTTTTTCTACTTGTGTGTCTGGTGCCTTTGAAGGCCAGTAAGGGGTATCAGATCCCCTGGAAGTGGCGTTATAGACATTTGTGAGCCATTGGGAATTGAACCTGGGCCCTCCGGAAGAGCAGCTAGTGCTCTAAATCACCAAGCCATTCCCCTCGCACCATATTGAACTCAGGATCTCTGTAAGAGCAGTCAGTGCTCTTAACCATTGAGCCATCTCTTCATCTCCCCTAGATTTTTTTCCAGGTACCTGAGATGCAGACTAAATGTGTGGTATGGGTTTATTTGCTCTTCTGACATCTCTTAAACTAAAACACATGTGGCAGGAGGATCACAAGTTGTGGCCAGTCTGGGGCTAGTGATTCCCCATCAGAACAGAAAGTGTTTACACAGCACCCAAAGTATATAGTGTGTCTGTGCTGCTATAATTTCATGGGGTCTAGGGGCTTTTTTTTTTTTTTTTTTTTTTTTTTTTTTTTTTTTTTTTTTTTTTTTTTTTTTTTTTTTTTTTTTTTTTTTTTTTTTGGTTTGTATGCTGCTTTATTGTATACTACAGCCAGTGTATATAAAATAGTTAAACCTTGTGAAACAGAAATCCATGAAATTCAGAGAGGTAGATGTTAAGGACTGACGAGTAGAAGATAGTGTATTATGGCACATGTTAAAGAGAAGCTTTTGTACAGACTTCAAACTTAGTTCTCTTGAATATTCACTGGTTCCTGAAAAGTGGTTTGAGAAACCTCAAGATAGATGACTATAAAAAGGAGCAGACTTTCTGGGGTCTGAAGGGATTTGTACTTGAAGACACTCCAGTCAGCAGAGGGTCATGTTGAGCATTCTGCAGACAGAACTGTTTCAAGTCTGCAGCTGTTTGGGAAACCTTCACGCGGTTGAGCCCGGCCTCCAGCCGGAGCTGCTGGACCACTTTCTTCATGGCGGCGACGCTCGAAGAACCCGATATGGCGCTCGGGACAGCCGGGCCGACCGGGGCAAATTATTAATAAAAACATCTTTAAAGGTTAACTGATTGGGGTGGGGAGAAAAACACGAGATTATGGTTTGTTTTTGGAGATACGGTTTCTCTGTGTAGCCCTGACTGTCCTGGTCACTCTAGACCAGGCTAGTGTCAAACTCAAGAGATCTGCCTTCCAAGTGCTGGGATTGATTCTTAGGTTTGTACCACCACCTCTCAGTCACTAAAGTATTCTTAGTGACTTAGGACCCTGAAGATGACTGTGGTACCTGTTACATGCATAAAAGGTTTCAGCAATCTGTTTTTTTAGGAGAATACCCTAACTGCTCACACTTTTTTTTTTTTAATCTAGATAGGAATTGATAACCTATGTCCCTGTGATGGTTTGTGTATAAGACTTGCCTTGGTCATAGTGTCTGTTCACGGCAGTAAAACTAAGACAAGCCCTCACACCAAACCATCAGAAAAGGTAGATCATAGGAAAGTTGCCTTGTATAATCCCTGGCTCAGATAAAGCTACACAAAGTACATGGTGGGCTACTTTTACTAATACTGGTGATCCCGGATAATCAGTGCTTAGTATATGGAGAACTCTTGGGGCAGCTTCTAGAAATTTAGCAAGAATTTGACTTTGGGCTAGGACAGTGACAAAAGCAAACTAGAAAAAAGTAAACCCCTTCAGCCTCAGCACTGGCTGTGTGGTTACAATGTTGTCTGATTGTCTTTTTCTTTTCTATCCTCACTCCCTCCCTTGATACCTTCCTTGAGACCCAGTTGACTGACTGAGCTGGCTTGGTCATTAGTATGTATTGGTGATTAGCAGAAAGAACCCTTCATTATGTGTAAGTTTATTTCAGATCCAGCTATTGGCCACGATTCTACCTGTGCAAATTTGGTTATTTTTTGAAGTTTTTCTCCGGTATATGATTGGTTGAAGGAGGAAAGCTCTGACTTTAAGCTTGAGGGTGGATAGAGATCCTGTTGTGGGTTGGTTTTGTTTGTTTGCTGTTTTTCCTGTTTTAGGTTTTATGTGGATCATTTAACCTGAATCCAGTTCTATCAGTTCATTGTGGTTTTGTTTTGTTTTGTTTTTTGATGAGTTCCTGGGTAATTGAACCCTGTGTTCTGTGTGTTTAAGGCTAAATGTTCTTATCACTGAGTTACAGCCTTAGATCTAAATGAGGTAGATTGTGTTTACATTGTATTTGAGTACAGGAATTGTAATTCAGTGGAACACTTTAGCAAATCTGAAACCCTGAATTCAGTCACTTTTACCACAAAATACTGGGATTTTGTTAGATGAATGTGCATGGTGACACATTCTTATAATCATAGCCCTCCAGGCTGAGATAGAATGGTCACAAATTCAGGACCAACCTGGGCAACAGAAATGAGTCCTGCTTGAAAAAGGAAAAAACAGACCAATGTGCCAGCTCAGCGGGTAAAAGTCTTTGGAGCCCATAGTAGGAGAGAACTTGACTTCCAAAAGTTGTTCTTGTCACTACGTATGTGAGTAGCTTGTACACATCCACCTGAATGTGTGTGTGCAGTAAACTAAAAACAGAAAAGAGAAGTTAAGGATGGAGCTCAGTTGGTAAATTGTTTGACATGCACAAGGCGATGGATTCTAAACCACATACAGTGGTATACACTTGGAAGGTGGGGGTAGAAGACTGGGTGTCAACAGGGGGATGAGTACTTACTACACACAGGACCCTTTCTTTCTTTCTTTCTTTCTTTCTTTCTTTCTTTCTTTCTTTCTTTCTTTTAATTTATTTATTATTATATGTAAGTACACTGTAGCTGTCTTCAGACACACCAGAAGAGGGCGTCAGATCTCATTTTGGATGGTTGTGAGCCACCATGTGGTTGCTGGGATTTGAACTCTGGATCTTCGGAAGAGCAGTTGGCGCTCTTAACCACTGAGCCATCTCTCCAGCTCCGGACTTTTTCTTTTTAAGCCTTATGTATGTGGGTGCTCTGTCTGCATGTACACCTACTGTTAGTAGAGGGTGTTAGAATTCATTACAGATTGAGAGCCACCATTTGGTTGCTGGGAACTGAACTCAGAACCTCTTATCTCCTTGGGGTTTTTATTGGTCCCTAAGAGGTAGTATAGGTAGAATGTGTGGTGTGGATTTATTTGTTTTTCTGTAATTGGATTCAATAACTTGTGATCTCATTTTGCATGAGTGGTCTGCGAGAGTGAAGGTGTGTGTGTCCATGCCAGCACACTCGGACGTCAGGGCCTGCCTCTGTCACTTTTTGTTTTTTGTTTTTTGTTTTTCAAGACAGGGTTTCTCTTTATAGCCCTGACTGTCCTGGAACTCACTCTGTAGACCAGGCTGGCCTCGAACTCAGAAATCCACCTGCCTCTGCCTCCCGAGTGCTGGGATTAAAGGCGTGCGCCACCACTCTCTTTTTTAATTCTTTGGCATGGTTTTGCTGAATTGGAGGCTTGCCCTGCCAGCATGTATGTCTTCATACTCTATTCCTGGGGTTGCAGAAAATCTTGAAGTCATACCTGGCCTTTTATGTTAGTGCCAAACTCAGATCTTCATTCTTGCTGTGTAGCAAACTTTTTACCCACTGAGCCATCTCTCTGTCCTCCAAGGTCATTTTGTGTGTGTGTGTGTGTGTGTGTGTGTGTGTGTGTGTTGTATTTTACTTGGTTTTGAATAGGCTCTCATGTAACCCAGGCTGGCTTAATCTTGGAATCATCATCCTTGCTTTGCCTCTGAAGTTCTGGGAGAGATTAAGCTAATAAACCTGGCTTCTGTTATTGTTTAAAAACTGTACAGTTATAAATTATTAACTTTTCCTCTAATGTCCTCCAACTTTTTTGTCATTCTTTGAAATGCTTTCTTGTCCCAAAGAGCTCAAAATAGCCTTTTTTTTTTTTTTTGTACTTCAACTGATAAACCTTTGGTCTTTCTGTTTATTTTGCTGGTATGTTTATGATTAGAATTGAGTCCTGTTCCATGAATGTTTATCTTGCTTTGGGGAGTTGGGGGTCAGCGTGCTCTCTACCACTGAGCTGCTTCCTTTGACTACAGTTTTGTTTCGTGTATTGGTGATGCCAGATGGGGAAGGATTATCATCCATTAAAGACAGTTGTGGTCTGCATATTGAGTCCCTGAGTGAATTCTCAAAAGGGCTTCTCTGTCGCCAAAAAAGAAGCAGTAATATGAATAACAGCTATGGATTTTTTAAATTTGATTATCATAATACCCCAGTGTTACATACATTATTTTTCTCTCCGTTAAAGTAATTCTTTACAGATCAGAGAATAGGCTTGGTATTTAAAAGATGTGCGGGAGTGGTGACTTCGTTAATCTCATCAGAGATGGGCACAGTTATGTATAAATTAATGTTTAAGTCTTTGAGTGCTAGGTTGTATCTCAGAAGAGGGTGTCAGATCTCATTTCTGATGGTTGTGAGCCAACATGTAATTGCTGGGATTTGAACTCAGGACCTTTGGAAGAGCAGGCGGTGCTCTTAACCGCAGAGCCATCTGTCAGGCCGGTCTTGGATCTGTAAGACCCTGGGCTCTATACCTAGCACCACAGACACAAAAAGAAAGTGTTTTGAGAGGTTATTAGGTAAGTAATTTCCTACCTAAAAGATGAACTACATTATAAAAATTGACTGACTGATTGTGGTAAAATGATTTGATTATTTGGTTTGTGCTGTTAAAACATACTCAGCCAGGCGTGGTGGCGCACGCCTTTAGTCCCAGCACTCGGGAGACAGGGGCAGGCGGATTTCTGAGTTCCAGGGCAGCCAAGGCTACACAGAGAAACCCTGTCTCAACAAAACAAAACAAAAAAAAACATACTCTTTGAGATTACACTAAATTTATGGCCTAGAAAAGTAACTCATTAGAAATCAGAGTGACAGAACCTTGTGTGTGAATAATATTAGTTTAGAAGCATGCACATGTTTTCTGTCTAGGGTATTGGAAATGTTCAGAGAATTTTTCGTTGCTGTTTTGGTTTTGTTGTTTTGTTTGTTTTTAGACAGGGTCTCTTTGTGGTCTAGGCTGGCCTGAAACTCCCTTAAGTAGTCAAGGCTTACTATGAACTTGTGATAATCAAATTAACCTTCACTTTGCCTTTTTTTTTAAGGGTTGCTTTAATTGTTGTTACTATTAATGTATATGGGTGTTTTCTCAGCCTGTTTGTCAGTGCACCATATGTGTGCCTAGTGCCTGTGGAGGCTAGAAAAAGGTGTCAGATCCCTTGGGACTGAAGTTAGAGGTGGTTATGGGCCACCATGTGGGTGCTGAGTATCAAAACCTGGTTCCTCTTGAAAAGCAGCTATTGCTCTTCACCAGTGAGTCATCTCCAGCCCATTGGAATGTTTTCATTGCGATCTGAATAGTGCTTCCGGTATTCACAGAGATCTGTTGGATTCTGTTCTGTGTTGTGCTTTGGTTTCGTTTGAATGGTGCTTTGCCTTTGAATGTGTGTTAAAAAAAAAAAAAAGTAGAAAGAATTTTTTACTTTCAGTGAGTTTTTTGTTACTATTTTAGACCTTTCCTGTTTTGAATGGCCCTTTCACATACCTACTTTATTTATAGTGGCAATCTATAATTTTAAGTAGGTGTGGCTTGGGGTGAGGGGGTGCTAATGGCTCACTGATGATACGTTTGTCTAGCATATGTGTGGCTTAGGTTCAATCTGCAAAAAAGAAAGAAAAAGACACATCCTAACCTGTGTTAAAACTCAGTCTGAGAGCTGCATATGGTAGCACATGCCATGTCATCTCATTACTTGGAAGGCAGGAGGATCTTGAGTGTAAAACAAGCAGGACTATTGAGACATGGGCAGACAGTCTTCAAAACAAAATAATCTTTTAAATTCTCTAAGCTGTCCAGGCATGGTGGCGCACGCCTTTAATCCCAGCACTTGGGAGGCAGAGGCAGGCAGATTTCTGAGTTCAAGGCCAGCCTGGTCTACAGAGTGAGTTCCAGGATAGCCAGGGCTATACAGAGAAACCCTGTCTCGAAAAAAGAAAAAAAAATTCTCTAAGGTGAGTTTATGCTACTGTAGTTTAAGTATATGCCCCAAACTGAAATCATGCATTATATGATTTAATTGGTATTGATTTTCACCTGTATATATCGCACTTTGATAAACTTTTTAGAAGATCAGAGTTGTGTGTAGTTGTGTGCTTACTACCATGTGCTTTAACTGAAATTTTCTTGATCATTTATTTTCTGTTTTTACATACCTGTATGGGTGTTGGTGTTTTATGGAGGTCAGGGGCAACTTTACCTTCTACCTTGTTGAGGCAGTATGTTGACTGTTCTGTAGCTGTGGGGGATGCTCCAGGCTAGCTGGCTCAAGAAGAGCCTTCTTTCCTAGTTCTGTGTTAGATCTTGCATGTTGTAGAGTCCAGAGTGTGTGTGAAAGATCTAGTGTGCTTTTTTTTCCTCCTCCTTTTCAAAGATAGGGTATCACAGTGTCCTTCTCCCCCAACGCACCTCCTTAGCTGGCTGGCAGGTCTAAAACTCAAAAGATCTGCCTGCCTCTGCCACCCTATCTTCAGACACACCAGAAGAGGGCATTGGATCCCATTACAGATAGTTGTGAGCCACCATGTGGTTACTGGGAATTGAACTCAGGACCTCTGGAAGAGCAGTCAGTGCTCTTAATCACTGAGCCATCACTTTAGCCTTAAAGTAACATTTGAATAGTGGTTTTAGTGACAGGACATTTTCCTTTTTTGTTTTTCAGACATGGTTTCTCTGTGTTGTCCTGGAACATTCCTCTGTGGACCAGGCTGGCCTCTTAACTCAGATCTACCTGCCTCTGCCTCCTAAGTGTCAGGATTAAAAGTGTGCATTACCACACCTGACTTGACTCGTAATTTCATAATAATGTAGTACTTAACTATACTTACAAATGTATGAAAGTTCTTTAGTTCTGTAAATGCCTAGGTTCGGTCTTCTAAATATAAGACTTAGTTGCTTAAGTACTTTGTGTTTTTATATATATGTATATACACAGAATTTGGAGGTTTTGGTTCTGTCAGTGGGAAAATTGAAATAGAAATCAAGATCAACCATGAAGGAGAAGTGAACAGGGCCCGGTACATGCCTCAGAACCCCTGCATCATCGCAACGAAGACGCCATCCAGTGACGTCCTTGTTTTTGACTACACAAAGCACCCTTCTAAACCAGGTACTTTCCTCTTTTTAACCCATTTATTTATATTGACATGTACAGGTGTTATACTTTTCAAGTGAAATAATGCTTTTGTGTAGAAGAAAATCATGAATTGCTCAGCTTTAGTGTTATATATCTGGTAATGGGTAAAATAGATGTTTGTGACATTTTGTTTAATAAACCCAGAAAGACAGTGGATTGTCTACGCTTGATATATATTATTTTGCAGACCCTTCTGGAGAATGCAACCCAGATTTGCGTCTCCGTGGACATCAGAAGGAAGGTTATGGGCTTTCTTGGAATCCAAATCTCAGTGGGCACTTACTTAGTGCTTCAGATGACCATGTACGTATCCCTGCAGTTTTGGAGCAACTCTGGGATTGTTACCAATTGGTTTCTTTTTTGGGATATGTGGGGAAGTGAGAATCTTTTATATAATGGTTAATTTTATATTTAAGACCATCTGCCTGTGGGACATCAGTGCAGTACCAAAAGAAGGAAAGGTGGTGGATGCAAAGACCATCTTCACAGGGCATACAGCAGTAGTCGAAGACGTGTCCTGGCATCTGCTCCACGAGTCTCTGTTTGGGTCAGTTGCTGATGATCAGAAGCTTATGATGTGAGTGGAGCCATTTATTCTTAATACATGTATTTTCAGAGTTTTGTGTTTGTCAAGGTGTCAAGTTTCTTCTTCCATTTTTTTTCTCTTTAAATTAAGTTGGGACACTCGTTCAAACAATACTTCCAAGCCAAGCCACTCGGTTGATGCTCACACAGCTGAAGTGAACTGCTTGTCTTTCAATCCTTATAGTGAGTTCATTCTTGCCACAGGATCAGCTGACAAGGTAGGTTTTCCTCATTTGGAATTTTTTTTTTCTTAAGATTTATTTATTTATTATATGTGAGTACACTCTATCTTCAGACACCCCAGAAGAAGGCATCAGATCTCATTATAGATGGTTGTGAGCCACCATGTGGTTACTGGGATTTGAACTCAGGACCTTCAGAAAGCAGTCAGTGCCCTTAACCGCTGAGCCATCTCTCCAGCCCCTTGTTTGAAATTTTTTGTTGTTGTTTGAGGTTTTAAATGTTTATGGGTATTGCTATTTTCACTTACATGTATGTCTTGAGCATGGTGCCGGGTTCCTGTTAAGGTTAGATATCCTGGGATTTAATTTTACAAATATTTGTGAGCCACCAAGTAGGTGCTGAGTTAATGTTTTATTTTAGTTAAAGATTTTCTTGTCTTGTAAATTTTTAAAAAGTGCTTATTATTATATTGGCAGGATGCCTCAGTAAGCAAAGGCACTGACTGGAGTCTGAAGATCTAAATCTAAATTCAGTCCCCAAGACCCCAATGACTAAAGGAGATTGCCAGCTCCACTCCTACAAGTTGGCCTCTGATCTTTGCATGGTTTTCATAGCACATGTGTGTATACACTGAGTAGATAAACTATATGAGGGGTATAAACGGTAGATCAGGATTTTAAATAAAAATATATAAATAAGTGAATGTAGTTTTTAACTTAAAATTTTTTAAATTGCATTTATCTACTTATTTGGCAGGGGTGGAGGGACATATGTCATGACACTTGAAGAGGTCAAAGGACAACCTTCGAGAGTCTGTTCTCTTATCAGACTTGTCAGCAAGCACCCTTAGCCACTGAACCACCTTGTTACCTTAGGGTGTTCATATTGGATAGATTAATACTAATTTATTTTTATTTTTATATTTAGACTGTTGCCTTGTGGGATCTGAGAAATCTGAAACTCAAGTTGCACTCCTTTGAATCCCATAAGGATGAAATATTCCAGGTAAGAGAAACCAGTGAGTCTATCCCTTCCCTTCTCTTCCCTTCCCTCCCCTTCCCTTTCTTTCATCTTCCTTTATCTCCAGGAAATCTGCTCAAGTTAGTGGTACTTGAGAGCCAAAAACAGTTCTTTAAAAAAAAAAATCTTTACACCTATTGGTTTCTTGGGATATTAAGAGACACTAGTCTGGCTGGGTGTGGTGGTGCACACCTTTAATCCCAGCACTCGGGAGGCAGAGGCAGGCGAATTTCTGAGTTCCAGGACAGCCAGGGCTACACAGAGAAACCCTGTCTCAGAAAAAAAAGAGAGACACTAGTCTGGATTATTGTGTACACGCTTATAATTCTAGGACTTGGGGAACTGGGGGAAGGGAGGTGCCTGTGTTCTCCTCAGATCAATCATTAAATTCTTTTACTTTTCTGGCTGTTTTGTTATTTTTTGGTTTGTTTTTAGACTTATTTATTTCTTATTATATGTAAGTATACTGTAGCTGTCTTCAGATCTCATTATGGATTGTTGTGAGCCACCATGTGGTTGCTGGGATTTGAACTCGGGACCGTTGGAAGAATAGTCAGTGCTCTTAACCGCTGAGCCATCTCCAGCCCTGGTTTGTTTTTAAAGATAGGATTTTTCTGTGTATTCCTGACTATCCTGGAAGTTGCTTAATAGACTAGCCTGGTGGTCTTGAACCCAGAGGTCTGCCTGCTGAGTGCTAGGATTAAAGGAGTGAACCCACACTGCTTGTCTCTTCGTTTTAAAATTATTTGGTGCTCGGTGGGAGTGCATACCTGTCTCCCAGCTTAAAGGCAGGTGGACCAAAAAAAGAAAAATCTTGTCTCAAAATCTGTGTCTGCATGTGTGTGTGTTGCATTCTAGGAATTGAACACTGGTCTTCTAGAAGTTCGGCCAGTATTCTGAGCCATGTCTCCAGCCCCACCTTTTTTTTTTTTTTTTTTGAGACAGGGTTTCTCTGTATAGCCCTGGCTGTCCTGGAACTCACTCTGTAGACCAGGCTGGCCTCAAACTCAAGAAATCCGCCTGCCTCTGCCTTCCGAGTGCTGGGACTAAAGGCGTGCGCCACCAAGCCCGGCTCTCCAGCCCCACCTTTTTTGAGATAATTTTACTATTTTAACCATTGCTACTTAGAATCCTGTATGCCCCCTTTTTCATAGGAGTCCCTCTGACTCAATTACTTGTCTGCTGTTTTAAAACACATGCCCTGAGGCATTGTGATGACTACTTTGCAGCCTTTTCTCCAGCATGAATTTGATAGTGAAGACAGGCATGATAATGCAAGCCTCTAATGACAACACACAGGAATCTAACCAAACAGTCACAGGTAGTGTTCGCCCTGAGCTATCTAGTAAGAGACTCTATATTCATCAAGACTACTGATCCAGCCTGCAGAACAGAGAGGCAGGAGAACCAGTCCGAGGTCATTCTCATCTAAATAGACTTGAGTATTAGAGATATTTTGTCTTTGTCTCAACTTCTTCAGCTTTGTTGTGGTGATGGTGCTTGAAAGAATAACTAAATCCTTCCCTAATCCATTACTCAGTAATACCTTTGTTGTGCCATGAACCAGCATTTTCTTGATAAATAACACAATTTGTGATTGTTGTTTGTATCTTTTATAGCTAACATGATTATAAAGAATCTTGGAGGAGAAAGGTAGAAGTAGCCTATCCTGTATTATGTGGTACATAATGAACAGTTGAGAAAAGAAAATAAGAGATTTTATGCCACCTGTCAATATTTTAGTTTTATGTGTCAGAAGATGAACTTATTTTGACTAAAAGCTGGTTTAGGTATAAATAATTGGTCAGGGAGGGAAGAAAATAAGGTTTCAAAGGTGTGAGTGGAAGCTAGGTTTGGTGACTTCTGTTTTCGTATGTGAGGTTAAAGCAAGAGGCACAGAAGTTTCAAGCCAATTTGAGCTGAATGCTGAATGTTCTGTGGCCCTATTGAGCCACATTGTGGGAACAGAAGCTGACATTCTATCTTTAGTAATGAGTTCTTTTCATGTAAGAAGTATCTGTCAGCTTTAACCGTATTCTCTGTTTTATTAATGAGGTTCTGTAAGGTATCTCTTATATTCTCTTAATTTTTCTTTTCACTCTGGGTATAGGTTCAATGGTCACCTCACAATGAGACTATCTTAGCTTCCAGTGGTACTGATCGTAGACTGAATGTCTGGGATCTAAGGTGAGTTTTATGTTAGTTACCCTATCCCTGAAGTTTTTTGGGTGGGGGGGTGCTTTGGGAACAGCTGTCCTCAAATTCCCTCTGTAGACCAGGCTGGCTTCAAACTCAAAAGAGATTTTCCTGCTTCTGCTTTCTGAATGCCACCAAGCTTAAAGTTACTGTCTTTACATTTTTCAAAGACAGGTACTGAGTGTAATGTTTTCTGGCTTTTTTTTTTTTTTTTTTTAAGTAAAATTGGAGAAGAGCAGTCCCCAGAAGACGCAGAGGATGGCCCACCAGAGTTGTTGGTATGTTACAAGTCAGACACTTTGGGATCTTCCGTGTTTAATGAGTGAGCTGTGATTTAAGGTGGGCTTTATTTATTATCTTTGTTTTGGTCCTTTTCCCAGTTTATTCATGGTGGTCACACTGCCAAGATATCGGACTTCTCCTGGAATCCCAATGAGCCCTGGGTGATTTGTTCTGTATCAGAAGACAATATCATGCAAGTTTGGCAGATGGTAAGTGGTTTATTTATTTTATTTACTTATGGGAAACTAGATCTATGAAACAACATTATTTTTTGCATACCTATGTATGTATATATGATGATCAAGGTATACAAACATTTACACACACTTTGTGAATGCAGCTGTCAGCTTTGTTCAGATTTTCTTTCGATGTGACTTCAGTATTTATGTGTCATTTTCCTTTTCTTTCGTTTGTTTTTTTTTTGTTTTGTTTTTGTTTTTTTTGTTTGTTTGTTTGTTTGTTTGTTTCCGAGATAGGGTTTCTCTGTATAGCCCTGGCTGTCCTGGAACTCACTCTGTAGACCACGCTGGCCTCGAACTCAGAAATTCACCTCCCCCTGCCTCCCAAGTGCTAGGATTAAAAGCATGTGCCACCACTGCCTGGCTGGATTAGTTTTTCAAGATAGGTTTTCTCTATGTAGCCCTGGCTATCCTAGAATTCACTCTGTAGACCAAGCTGGGTCCACCTGCCTCTGCTTCCCGAGTGCTGGGATTAATGGTGTGTAGCACCACCACCACTTGGCTCAACCATTCTTTTCCTTCTTTCCCTTTATCTGATTGTGCCACTGGTTAGTTTAACTAAAAATTAATCTTTTCATGCCCAGCCTTTTAAATTTTATTTTATTTTGGGGTTTTTTTGTTTTGTTTTGTTTTGTTTTTTGTTTTTGTTTTGTTTTGTTTTGGTTTTTTTTCGAGACAGGGTTTCTCTGTATAGCCCTGGCTGTCCTGGAGCTCACTTTGTAGACCAGGCTGGCCTCCAATTGCCTCTGCCTCCCGAGAGCTGGGATTAAAGGCCTGCGCCACCACGCCCGGCCACTTTTTAATTTTTTTTTTTAATAACATGACTCCAACCAGTGCTAAGGCTGAAGTAGGTTAATTTTTTCCCCAGAAGTGGCCCCAAGAGTTCTCCACATCTCCCTTTTTTGTTTTTTTGGGGTTTTGTTTTTGTTTTTTCCAAGACAGGGTTTCTTTGTATAGCCCTGGCTGTCCTAGAACTCACTTTTGTATACCAGGCTGGCCTCGAACTCAAAAATCTGCCTACTTCTGCCTCCCAAGTGCTGGGATTAAAAGCATACGCCACCACCGTCCGTCCTCTTTTATTTATTTATTTTCCCCTCGTTCCGGTAAACCCCACTGGCTCCAGCCTGTCCCGTTGAGCCGCTCGCTCCGGTTGGTCTCTCCCGCCCAAGGATTCGTTTTTATTATTATTATTCATAAGTACACTGTAGCTGACTTCAGACGCACCAGAGGAGGGCTTCAGATCTCATTACGGGTGGTTGTAAGCCACCATGTGGTTGCTGGGATTTGAACTCATCACCTTTGTGAGAGCAGTAGGGTGCTCTTACCCGCTGAGCCATTTGACCAGCCCTCTTTTTCATTTTATAAACAAGACTGCATCTGTCTTAGGTTGTCCTGACAAGAATGTATTATCAAAAGCAATGCATTTCTGTCTTGGGTTGATGAGACTTTGTGCAGAATCTTTTTTTTTTTTTTTCCCCCGAGACAGGGTTTCTCTGTGTAGCCTTGGCTGTCCTGGAACTCACTTTGTAGACCAGGCTGGCCTCGAACTCAGAGATCCGCCTGCCTCTGCCTCTCAAGTGCTGGGATTACAGACTGCGCCACCACACCCGGCTTTTTGTGCAGAAACTTACCTGACTGTCTTACAGCCTGTTAATGTCTCCGTCTGGGGATTCACTTTTAGTTTCAAGCTGCTTAGATTGGTCACCAACATATTGATATTGTTAAACACACCCAGTTTATATGTTGATCTTACATTTCTTTATACACTTTGCTGTCCCAAACAAATCCCACTTGAGAGTTGTATTCCCAAAAATTGTACCTCAGAGCTGAAAGATGATTACATTTCTATAATTTCATTCATTCAATGCTGATAAGGGTCATAGTCTCTGTTTAAGGAATGTTATGCTGGCCAGGCACACGCCTTTAATCGCAGCGCTCAGGCAGTCGGATTTCTGAGTTCGAGGACAGCCAGGGCTACACAGAAACCCTGTCTCAAAAAAAAGAAAAGAAAAGAAATGTTATGCTACAGAAGTCTATTTGTAGTTAGAAAGGAAGCTTTAGATTCCCTGTAGTAAAAATTGATTGGGATCCTTACATCATATATGTAGCTTGAAGTTGTCTTAGTAATGCAATATTATAAATATAAGATTTAGGTGGGGGATAGTGACACATGCCTTTACTTAATTCTGGCACTCAGAAGATAGGCAAATCTAGTTTGAGCCTGGACTATGTAGCACGTTCCAGGACAGCCAAGACTACACACAACTACATACAAAGAAACCCTCTAGGAAGGGGGTTACAATAATGATGTGATTATATCAACTTGTACACCTGAGTGAACAAAAGCCAGGATCATCTGCCTGTGCTTGTCTTGAGAGCTATCCTTGGGTCTGCTTGTAGGGGTATGATGTTGGACTATTTAAAATATTGTATATGCATTCTGGTGCTTCTCTACTGAGACTGTGGTGAAATACAAAAATAACAATTTTAAGAAGGAATCCAGTGGTAGATTGTACTAAGTGATAATAGTGAAGATGTAACCATTGAGTATCAATTAAAGGAAAATAAGGAAGACCAAAACATAAAGTAGGCTTAAGGCCTAGCCTTTCCTTAGAGGGCAGGACACTATTCTAGGTTGTGGTCCAGGCGGACGTAAGTCTGTTTCTTAGAACCTGGCTAAGGAGCAATTTCTTTCTGGTCTCTTGGTTTTTATACTTTTGGCAAGTGTCGCCCTGTATATAATCTTCAATCTGAGGTTTCTCTGAAGCAGCAGGAAAATCAATTGGGCTTATTTTGTTTGCTTTCTCTGGACCCTTTGAACTGTCGTTGTTTAAAAATCTCAAAAGAAAAATTAAAATTTAACTGACTCACTCATATTCAGTCTTTCTGTTGCTTTACTACCTGTTTAAGAAAATGGTCCTAGCCGGGCGGGGTGGCACACGCCTTTAATCCCAGCACTCGGGAGGCAGAGGCAGGCGAATTTCTGAGTTCGAGGCCAACCTGGTCTACAAAGTGAGTTCCAGGACAGCCAGGGCTACGCAGAGAAACCCTGTCTCGAAAAACTAAAAAAAATCAAGTCTCCAAGTGGGCTGAACGGATGACAGCGGCTTGGTTTTTAGATGATGATTGTTGGGTTTGGTGAGAATTTATTTTGTTTACTTCAAGACTGTGTTTCTTGGTATAGCCATCTTCTGCCCTGGAATTCACATTGTAGATCAGATTGCCTTCAAACTCAGAAAATCCTCTTGTCTCTGCCTCCCAAGTATTGGCATTAAAGGCATCCACCAACACTGCCTAAATTTTTTTTTTTTTGGTTTTTGGTTTTTGGTTTTTCGAGACAGGGTTTCTCTGTATAGCCCTGGCTGTCCTGGAACTCACTTTGTAGACCAGGCCGGCCTCGAACTCAGAAATCTGCCTGCCTCTGCCTCCCGAGTGCTGGGATTAAAGGCGTGCGCTACCACGCCCGGCTAACACTGCCTAAATTTAAGCCCTGGTTTTTCAAAAGAAGACAGCACCAGTAGACAGGCAGTAGATCTTTATATATAAATATCATAGCTGTAAGTTAAATTTTACCTCAAAATGAATGATTAATTTAAAGGTTTCATAACATAGCCATTTTTATTACACAAACCAAGCCAGCGTACCTTATGAATGGTATTAGAGATTGTGTCTCGGCATTTGAATTATAAATGGAAAATTTAACAAGATTTTTCATAAACATGTTTTTGTTTTACATCATACCTTTAGTATAAATCTTATATTCATCACTTGTATAGTAAGTATTCTTGAAAAGGAAGCACAGAAAGTAATAAATTTTAAATGTACAATAGTTATTTTTATTACTACAAATTGGTTTTATGTCCTGTATTCTGTATTACCTGTGGCAATGTATTTTTTAAAGATTTGAGAGAGAGAGAGAGAATGAGAATGAGAAGAATGTGGTGAATATGAATGCGCACAGGCACGAGCATGCTGGTGTCAGAGGAGGCTTCTTTGGAGCTGGAGTTACAGGCAGTTGTAAGCCTTCTGACATGAGTGCTGGGAGCTGAACACTGGTCCTTTAGAAGAGCAACATGCACTCTTCACCACTGGGACATTTCTGTAACCTTGATACATTATATTCTAAAACAGTTTTATTTCTTGTCATACACCGGTCTAAAATTATATGCAATGCTACTTCTGAAAATGTGGTGGTGCGAGGCATGGTGGTATACAGTTTGAGTCCCAGAACTCAGGTATCTCTGTGATTCTAAACCAGCTGGTGTTCTACATACTGAATTCCAAGACAGCTGGGCCTGTGTAGAGGCCCTGTCTCAAAAAAAAAAGAAAAGAAAAGGCCGGGCAATGGTTATGCACACCTTTCGTCCCAGTAGCACCTGGGAAGCAGAGGCATTTGGTTTTTTTTGTGGGGAGGTTTTTTGTTTGTTTGTTTTTGTGTTGTTGTTGTTGTTGTTGTTGTTTTTCTCTGTATAGCCCTTGGCTGTCCTGGAACTCACTTTGTAGACCAGGCTGGCCTCGAACTCAGAAATCCGCCTGCCTCTGCCTCCCGAGTGCTGGGATTAAAGGAGTGCGCCACCACGCCCCACAGCAGAGGCATTTGGAATCTCTGGGTTTGAGGTCAGCCAGGGTTACACAGAGAAACCCTGTCTCAGAGAAAGAGAAAAGATTAAGGGGTGGAATAGATTCTAGGCTCACTGCTCCATTGTGGGTTGTATCCTTGTAAGAGGGAGTACATGCTTAGGCCATGTCCTATTATTGGCATAGAAATGCCAAGAAAGCAATGGGATTTCCAGCTGTTTGTGATGATGCTCCCTTGTGGTCGTGCCGAGATCTGTTAGTAAGGCAATTTTGGTGGGACTCTAGATAGCCTTGCAGTTGGGCAGAATTGCTGACAAACATTTGGAACTCTCAGCCTCCCCGGTGGGAAGGGAAGAAGTTTGAGCCTCTAAATTTCAGTGTTGAAGGCAGTGTAGGTGGTCCCTGTCTGCTCCCTGTTGTATTTATCTCTCTCATTTGGTCCCTTAGTTATATCCCAACATAATAAACAGGGTGATGTATGGTAGCCCTGTATTCCTAGTTCTTGGGGACACTGAACCAAGGGGGATTTGCACATGCCCAATGCATAAAGGTCAAAGTCTTGTTCTGTGGAATGGTAGAAAAATTTCAAACCAAGTGAAGTTCTTTGCAAGACCTTCAAATTTTATAGCAATGATGGATAGAAATGTCAAGATAATTCTATAGATTGGAGTTGGCAGTGACCCTGAGATGGTGTCTGTTAAGTCTATTGATGAGTATTGACATGAAATACTATCCCCTCCCCCTATTTATTTAGTTATGGCTCTGTTTTTTGTTGTTGGGGTAGGGGGTTTTGAGACAGTTTTCTCTGTGTAGCCCAGGCTGGCCTCAAACTCAGAGATCTCTGCCTCTGGAGTACTGGTGTTAAGGCATGTACCATCACCACCACATGGCTTGGTTTTAGCCTTATTATATATTCATTTTTTGTCCAGGCCATATAAGATTGTCTCATCTAAGCCAGGCGTGGTGGCTCACACCTTTAATCCCAGCACTTGGGAGGCAGAGGCAGGTGGATTTCTGAGTTCGAGGCCAGCCTGGTCTACAAAGTGAGTTTCAGGATAGCCAGGGCTACACAGAGAAACCCTGTCTCGAAAAACCAAAAAAAATAAAATAAAATAAGATTGTCTCATCTTCTGCAACACCCAGTGTGATAAACCTAGATAGTAGCTGCTAAGAACAAATTTTGCCCACGTGGTTTGGGTATTTAAGATTAATCTGTTTCATCACCTTGTACAGGTAGGGGTTAGTTTATGTAAAAGTGATTTTTTTTTTTTCCCCCGGGCCAACCAGAGGGAGCAGGGCCGAACGGGGGGAGGCTGGAGCGAGCAGGGTTGACCAGACCGAGGGGGAAAAAAGTGATTTTTTTTTTTTTTCCAAAAGATTTAAAAATTGAGGTTTAGCCAGGCATGGTGGCGCACACCTTTAATCCCAGCACTCGAGAGGCAGATTTCTGAGTTCGAGGACAGCCAGGGCTATAAAGAGAAACCCTGTCTCGAAGGAAAAAAAAAAACAAAAAACAATAATACATCTGGTTAAAGGGCTTGGGAATGGTAATCATCCATACTTATGTGAAAGTGCCCCGTACAGCAGGCTGTGGCCTCTCCTGTTTTTACTGACACACTGTACCAATTTATGATTCATACTGCTTGTGTGTTGTTACTGTTTTTATTCAACAGTAGTTATTAAGTAGTTAGAAATGTATGGCCATCCTTGAAATGTTATCAGGCGCCTTGGCATAACATTTTATAAAAACTTGTCTTCCTGCTAAATACCCTCTTTTTTTGTTTTTGGCAGGCAGAGAACATTTACAACGATGAGGACCCTGAAGGAAGTGTGGATCCAGAGGGACAAGGGTCCTAGACGGGCCTGCACCTGTGATGCTAGCTAGGCTCTCCTTGATTTCCTCTGGACCCGAGATGGATTTAACATTGGTTTGAGGCACAGACTTTGTTCAGCTGCCCAGCTAGAATAGGTGCCACCAACCATGCTACAAGCCCAGACCACGGGTGTTTTCTCAATCTTAACTGGGGTTTAAGTCAGCAAAGCCTCGATGGTGGCCCAATTGTGGCTGGGTAGCTGAACAAAGTCTGGTTTTTGTTGTGTGTGGTTTTTTCTTTCTTTCCTTTTTTCTTTCTTTTTTTTAAACTTGGGACCACCAAGTTGTAAAGATGTATGTTTTTACCTGGCAGTTGTACCACTGGGGAACTGTCAAGTTGAGAAAGAGTGGATTGCTAGTTTGTGTTTGTTTTTAAGATTAAATTAATCCTTGATAAAAGTTGCTTTTTTAGGGGTTAGTCTTTGACCACTATAGTTTGATGCCATCTCCATTTTGGTTGACCTGTCTCACCATCAGGCCTGTTACTCTCCATGACTAACTGTGTAAGTGCTTATAATGAAATAAATTGCTTTTCTATATAGCCCCATGCTTGTGGGTTTTATTTAGTATCCATCACACAACAGTCTCTGGCTTCTAGAAGAGTGTGTTCCGATGAACAGTTGTTTTCCTAGTTTTGACTATCAAGATTGTAATAAACATGATAGACCCATAACCATAGATAAGAGAGAGCTTTACTCCAGTCAGGGAAATTGAAGACATTACTGAATAGAGTACACAAACTAGCCTTGGAAAAATTACATATTCTTGAAGTCTTCTCTAGAGAGCTACGTAGGTTTCTAAGAATCTCAAAGGCAGTGTAATAGACAACTTAAGGCAGAGTTTAAATTTAAAAGACACTTGAACTGTTGCTTGTATCTGACAAATGTTTTTCATTGGAACCCCTACTTTTATAGAATTAAGAGTCAGTGCCTTGCCGGGCAGTGGTGGCACATGCCTTTAATCCCAGCACTTGGGAGGCAGAGGCAGGCGGATTTCTGAGTTCCAGGCTAGCCTGGTCTACAAAGTGAGTTCCAGGACAGCCAGGGCTACACAGAGAAACCCTGTCTCAAAAAAAACAAAACAAAACAAAAAGTGCCTTTATTACCACTTGGTGATAACTGGAAAAAAAATAATAATTACTTTTGCTTGGACTGACTAGATGATTCTCACCTCCAGAACCGTTTATGGTCTTTGGGAAAGTTTGAATAACGAAGTGTCTGGTCCAAGTCTGAAGTGCTAGATTGCGTTAGCACGTAGTACAAATTATCAAGCTAGATGTGGTGGTGCACACTCTAAATCCTAGCTCTTGTAGATTTCCCTGGGTTTGAGTCCTTTCTCTGAGGTCCAAGATAGGAGGGATGGGGTGTGTCTTGGGTCATGCCTGATGGTGCACACCTGTAGTCTCAGCAGTTGGGAGGTAGAAGCAAGATGAGAAGTTCAAGACCATCCTGACCCACAGAAGTTAGAAACCAGCCTAGACTACTTGAGACCTAGCCTCAAAAAATAAGCCTGTCATTCCTTTAATCCCAGCACTGCAGAGGTAGAGGCAGGCAGATCTCTGAGTTCAGGGCCAAAAGTGAGTTCTAGGCCACTTGGGGTATATATAAGTGGGGTCTTGTGGTGATTTTTTTTTTTTTAATTCGACACTATTTTAAGAGTAAATTATGTGAGTGTAGACTTGAAGGGGAAGATGGCTTTGTGAGCAAAGTCATTTAAAAATCTAATACCTGTAGCACAAAAGTTTTGTTGTGGATCCATATAGCAGAAATTGGCTGTCCTTTGACCCCAACATTTTCCCTCAGACATTCTTGGTTTGGGTCAGCACAATCCATAACATTCTTCTCGATAGTTCAGGCTGTGGTAATACATCCATTACCATTACTCAGGGTTCTGCAGGAAGATAAAAGGCTCTTTTTCCCCTTCCATAGTACACTGAAATCAGTACAAGCAGCCTACAAAAAGGAATCCAGATACAAGTTGACTGGGATTCTGCTTCCAGCCAGCCTAAAATCTTTTTAGGCAACAAAACAGCCAGTGTTTGTGGTTTTACAGGGTGAATTGCTTGCCAGTGCTGGTACTCCTATCTGTTGGGGGAAAGTCCATCCCTAGTGATCCTTGGATAAATGTTTTCTTGTTTCTGGGCTACAGGTCCGACCATATATTTCTAAACAGTCCCTGTAAGATTGAAAGAAATACAGTTAAGTTTGTACTTTCTACAATCTGAAATACAGTTTTTATAACAGTGAACTTCAAAAGTTTTCTTAGAACAATGTGGTTTTGGTTGATTTCATTATATAGCATTGACTGGACTGAAGTTGACTGCAGAAGTTTTTGGCCTTTAACTCCCAGAGATCCACTTGTTACAGTCATGTGTCACCATACCTGCCTACAACATGTTTTCATGGGACCAGGAATGACATTGCAGTAGCAGATACTTCAGTGCCTCTTGCTTGCAAAACTGAATGATGACAGTGAAGTGAAGGAGTCAAGCAGGCAGATATGGTGGCAGGCAGAGTTAAAGCTTCTGCGTTTATGATGCTCCTGTCTCAGCTTCCTAAGTGGACTTGTGTAGTTTGGTTGAAAGATACTAGGCTCTAAATCGTCCCAAATACTGAATGAATCCACAGCCTTTGTGTTTTATTATGTAAGAAAATGGGGACAGGAGAGATGGCTTAGCAGTTAAGAGGATGTCATCTCCAGAGAGGCCTTCAGTTTAGTTCCCTGTGCTCACAGACCCACACTCTGACACAGAGAGGAGTAGATAAGCTTGTTCGTTGTTTTATACATTGACTAAGCAATACATTTGGGCTCTATATCCTCTTTTTTTTTTTTTCTAATGCGTAATTTAGCCTCTTATTGACCTCTTTCATCATTCTGAAGTTGGTGATAGGGTTGCCTTTGATCTTTACCAAGGAAACTTGAGTGCCAGTGTTGGGAGAAGTGTTTATGTAGAACCTGGATTTGGGGTATTTAAAATATTTTATGGGGCTGGTGAGATGGCTCAGTGGTTAAGAGCACTGACTGCTCTTCCAAAAGGTCCTGAGTTCGATTCCCAGCAACCACATGGTGGCTCACAACCATCTGTAATGGGGATCCATATGCATAAGATAAATAAACCTTTAAAAAATATTTTATGGGGCTGGAGAGATGGCTCAGCAGTTAAGAGCACTGGCTGCTCTTCCCGAGGTCCTGAGTTCAAATCCCAGCAATCCACATGGTGGCTCACAACCATCTGTAATGCGATCTGATGCCCTCTTCTGACACACAGATATACATGCAGTTAGAACACTCATACATTAAATAAATAAATTATATATATATATAATGTTTGAGTGGATGTTTTGCTTGCATGTATGTATGTGTGTGTATCAGGTTTGTATCTGGAGTCTCTGCAAAGGTCAGAAGAAAGCATCAGATCATCTAGAGCTGGAGTTACAGAGTTGTGAGCTGCTGTGCAAGGTCTGAGAGTCGCTTCTGTGTCCTCAGCAAGTGTTCCTCACCACTGAGCCATGGCTAGCCAGTAAAGGATATACCTATAATTTAAAAGTTCTTAACTGGGCAGCGGCAGCTCAAGCCATTAATCGCCACCCTCCAGAGGCAGGCAGATGTCTTGAGTGCAAGGCCAACCTGTAACTAACTACTCAGAATGGGGCAAGAGGATCCCAAGCCAGGGTTACCGTAAGACCCTCCAGAGTAAGGCATTAGTGTTGTTAGGGAAGCAGTAACGAAGAACACACACCACTGTCATCTACCCACAAAGATCACCTGGGGATTGTGCCTCCACTCCACCTGCCTGAGAAGTGGGTGCATCAGCCTGTTCCAGACTCTTGGGTAGCATAGCCCTTTAAAGAGAGAGAGCTGTTTGCCATCTGTTCATGGGTCGGCCCAATTTGAAAGTCATTTATCCAAATGATTTGTTTTCTTCCTTTAAATGAAATATTCCCTGGACCCTCCCACCATCCTCTGAGTTTTAGATTTAAGAGACTTGGGAAGGAGAGAACACTGACTTATATGTGGAAAGCTCCTCGGCAAGGCTCGTCCTCAGCCGCTCCATCTCCTTGTTCTTCTGTTGCTGAACTTGCACCCCACTGCGTAACTGCCTCTGTCTCTCCTCCATCTCCTCCAGCTGCTCCTGCACGGGATGGCCAAACATTTGTGAGCCAGATGACAAACACCTGACATCTGCTAATACAGCGCTTGCATGTTCCACTTTGTGTTATCATTTGGTTTTGTTGGTTGGTTTTTTTTGTTGGTTTTTTTGTTTGTTTTAGTTTTTAAACAAGATCTCACTATGTAGCCGGGCGTGGTGGCGCACGCCTTTAATCCCAGCACTTGGGAGGCAGAGGCAGGCGGATCTCTGAGTTTGAGGCCAGCCTGGTTTACAGAGTGAGTTCCAGGACAGCCAGGGCTATACAGAGAAACCCTGTCTCAAAAAAAAAAAAAAAAAAAAAAAAGATCTCACTATGTATCATCTGGCCAGCCTGGACCTCTGTGTGTAGGCCATGCTGGCCTCCAACTCTGATCTGCCCCCTCTGCCTCCTCAGTACTGGGATTAAAGGCATACACTGCACCTTCCCTGTATCATTGAATATTTATAGCACTGGCAACGTGCA